>JAQBSW010008437.1:0-34140 GCA_029291075.1 Eudiplozoon nipponicum
TACATTTGTTAGTATAAACTAAGTATTGTTTAGGGAAAAATAGGGAATTCATCCGGTAGACCGGTTTCGTCCTTAGTGGAAACTCCCCATGTACTGTCCAGAATTTTCCGCGGACAGGGCTCGAACCTGGACACGTCTGCTTTGGAATCTGGTGCTCTAACCACTGAGCCACCCTGCCGCACTCTACACTATTTTTAGTTATATACTAACCAATGTTTCTTGGTTAGCCTTTCCTTTAGGTGGTGCCTATATAGCATCTCTAAAGTATTAACTTGCCATCCGAAATTTGTCAGTATAGATCAGACACCATGCTACCCGGTGGAGGTTGTGTTGCATTGACCATTTATATAATTAAACGATCATTGGTTGCGCGGGCAGGGATAAACATCATTTAAATCAAGGTTTCGAGCTTCATATAAACACTAATCCCATTACATATGCATTTGTTAGTATGAAATAAACATTGTTTAAGGTAGCAAAGGAAATGTGTATATTGCTTAGATTATACTGAGAATGTATATATATATATATATATATATATATATATATATATATATATATATAATGTAATTGGTGTTTATATCAAGGTCGAAACCTTTATTTAAATAATTGCTATCAATAACCGCGCAATCAATTATTGTTTAATTGTATATATATATATATATATATATATATATATATATATATATATATATATATCGGACGTACGAAGAAGCAATTGATAAGCAGAATCCAGCAACATTTGCCACAGAAATTGATTAACAAAGGCTTGCCACCGTCAGGAAAATCAGCTATTTCCGATCATATATTGGCAACGGGGCACCCTGTTAATTCGACCAATTTCACAATTCTACATAAAGCAAAATCAGAAAAATCATTATTTATTTATGAAGCCCTTTATATAAAACAACTAGCACCTGACCTTAATATTCAAAAGTTTCATCAACATGATATTCTAATCGACTGGCCAAGAATAACAAAATTCAACAACAATCTACTAGTATCCTGTCAAGAACAAACAGGCCCTCGACTAGAATCAACAAACATACAATCGGATTGGCAACAAACTGAAGTGGAAATAACAGAGGCGCATATGGTGACAGAAGTTTCCAAACAATATGAGCGGTCAACACTGCAATCCACACTGGCGCTGTTACCATGTGCAAAATACAAATTTGCGCAACAAGGTGAAACGATCAACTACACTGGGAAAAATAGCACTCGTACATGTAACAGCGAACAATGCGCACAAATGGTTAATTCTCAAGCCATCAAAACAATAATGACCAGATCTCAGACATCACTTTGCAATACTGCGAGAATGACCTTTACATGCAAACAGGCACACACACAAACACAAACGCATACACACTTACCAAACAGCCAAAACAAGAAACAGAAGTAAAAGTGAGTCAGATTTGTTACCACTAGTATAATCATTTTGAAACCGAGAATGTATATATAAGTATGATTTTATAGTGATGATTAGTATTCACGAAATAAATTGCCTTTATCCACTTCGCTATTAATGTGTTCTTTCTCCCTAATTAGAAATATATATATTTATATATAAATTTTGTGAATTTATGTCGAGCTTTAAACATATTCGTCTACAAGAGGCGCCGTTATTTGGCCAACATTTGTTGACCGAAAATTTGATGTTTCCGGAATGTGGTATCGGAACCTACTTATTTATATGTGGACGTCAGTGAGAGGAGTGTTCTTATTCATGATAACTTTGGCATGTCGTTATTGTTCGTTATGAAACCGATTTTTAATACGCGTGCCATGCTTAAGAAGTAATACGTGTGAATTAGTTCTTTACAGCCTTTGATATCTTGCTTCCCCATCAAGCCAAGAATTTATCAACTGTTTGAAGTACAACTACACCTTCATTAGGATTGTTATCAGATTTCATTTCAACTGTCGTTGCAATTTTAAAATAGGGTCAATTAAATGTGCACATTGGTTGAAATTATTACATTTGCCTGCACGTGAAAGGTTGGTTACCTGAATTTAAGGAATAAAACTAAGGAATGTATTGTGCTATGGTCGTAATTCAGATTAGATTCGGTATTGTGTGACAAATCCTAACGAAGAGCAGAAAGGAACTCCGCGTTTCGATAAACGTACTTTTTTCAAATGACTTTGAATGTATAGCAGGTTCGTAGCATTTTGCTGCATTACATTTCATTTAACCATCTGCACAGCAGCAAACTCGTCATTTGTCGCATCTATTGACATGTTTTAGCCTACATTGATTATTATCAGAGCACGGCAGAATCCGACTAACAACGATCAGTCCGCAATGTGCATTTAGGTTATAGGAGGTCGAAACGCGTCAGTCCGTGCGACTAGCTAAATAAATTTGGATTGGTGGTTATCTGTAGTTAGCATTATCTCTACATGCGCTATTAATGACTTTTTAATAGTTAACTGAAAAACGATGCAATGTGGTGAACCAAATTTTACATGAACTGGTGATCGCTTTCTCAATCTTCTCATTTAAGAGAAGATCAATGAATGCATCAACAAACCTTTAACAATAAGATAACTGGGCGTTTTTAAAAACGCGAATGTGTACTTAATACTCATTTCTCACATTTCGATAGAATGAAAGCTGGTTTGTTCACGATTAACAGAATAGACCATAACACCTGGCTTCTTAAATCTGATGTGATTAACTGTATTCCATCTCTCCTATCTATGATTTCATCTGCCACGCGTTAATTTATTAAAATCACATCTTACACTAATTTAGGCGTGCCATCGGATGCAACACACAAACAATGAACTACATCTCGCACAGTGTTTCAGAAATCCCAAAATCGATAAGGTAAAATGAACCTGGCTTCTCCGTATATTCTTGTTTACCGCTAGATTCGCGAAGATTTTAACCCGTCTAATTTCTCTTTTTATTAGCGAGAGTATAGTGCAATTTGATTAAGATACCAATATTTCGAATGAAAGTATTTGGTCATGGCATTATCGGTCTGCATTCTATGCGTTTCTAATTGCTCAATGGAGAAGCCTCAGTGGCCCTGCGATCAGGAGTCTTAAGCGGCCTCCTCAGACAATGAGCCATGCAACGTAGTCGGCGTTCCTACCATATATTCGATGCTAACGATGAATTCAAGAGCGGTCGTCTCGTAAAGTTTATTTTTCAATAGTGATTGCTGGCGCTTACCTGACAGTGTCTTAAACTAAATCCACTGAATGCATTTGTTAAAATCTACCATTTAATGTGCATGATATTTCAGCTAAAATAAAATTGAACCGTAATCGACTACTTTAAATATTGTGCAAAAAAATGCTCTTATATTAACATTCTGCTGAGTTACACCAAGTATTTTCGAAAAATCATAACGAATATTGTTTTTATTATTTAAGTCGAAAAGGGTGAGCCGTTTTTAAAAAAATTGCTTCCGCTGGTTTTTAGCACATTTTAAACCAGCCGAACTGAAGCAGTTCAGCCTAATAGTACTTTCTTGTAAATCTTTGTATAATTAATTACTTTCAAAATTCGGGAATATGTAGACACACCAAGAAATCTTTACTTCCCTAACCATTCAGTTCATTTTAGTGGAGGAATCTGTATTTACATAGTTTATGCTTAATTGTTGATTTGAATACATCAACTTAAACATTTTCCATCATGTGTGAAATTTTAAAAAATAGCCCTTTAAATTTTTTCTATTAAAATTTGGGTTTAACAATTATTATAACAAAGGAAAACAACTTTGTTTATATATTTTTTGCGACACGTCTGTTACTTTCCAAGGATTATTTGTTATCTTTCTGTTTCGGTCCAACTTGACTTATCTATGAATTATTTTTTCACGTTTAAACAGGGGTTAAGCTTATTATTTGCGATAGCTTCTAAAGTCAGAAGCATTTTTTCTGATTTTGCCACGTTGGCAGTACTTTCATGATCGTTTGAATGAATGAAGCTCCAAATGCACTGCTACATCACATAAACAAGTTTGACCAAGCAATCAAGTTTACATTAGTAGGTGAAAAGACAGATATCTATTGTTTCTAGATTTACAAATTATGAGAGGTACCATTTCCAGGTTAGTTTATAACAGATCAAACTTGACTAGGCAGTATATTCATTATTCCAATAGTGCTCCATTGGTTTACATAAAGAACCTCAAAATCAATTTGGGTACACGAAAACGGAGGATTTGTTCATTTAAGAACAATAAATTAAAGCTGAATGTACTGCGAGAAACGTTGATGAATACTGGCTATCCGGAAGTAATAAAATCAAGACCAACCTGGAGGAAAGCAAAATACCTCACAGAATAACGCTGTGTTCCCTTTGGAGGTGATCCTCCAGCGGAGATTTTCAAAATAAACGTAAATCGAGCGACTAAAACCTGGTTCTCGTCGGTGTATGTGGGAGTTGGGTTCAATAAAACAGAACCTATGCAAATTAATGCAAAAGAAAGCCTCCGTGTTACCTCTACACCATTATCCTTATATAAATTTCAGTACATCGAAAAATCCAAGAAGGATTGTAACAAGAATAAATTAGCATCTTCCTCAAAAAGTTGGACTTAAAACAGAAACATAACAAATAAACATTTAAAAGTAACGAACGTGTCTAAAAATACGACACACCCAGTAATTGCCGACACGTTCCAAATGAAGGTGATGACACATCACTTGGCTCTACGAAAAGTAGGTTTTAATGTGTATTAGCAAGACACAAACAACATGCCATTGGTTACTACAAAAAAAGAAATATATGTACTTGTGTGTGTGTGTGTGTGTGTTCGTGTTTGTACGCGCGTGTTTTTATTGCTAATATTCATTTACAATCTTGGCATAGAAAGATTCTTGCGCGTGAAATGTTGTGTTTTATCCATATAAGGCGATAGATAATGCTGGTGTTACGTTTTAGTCAAGTTTAATGCAATTTGATTATTTCACCATGTAAAGTTTTTAAAAAATGATGAATGTTGTAATCACGTAGAAAATTTTAGTGAATAGCGCAAACAACTTGATAAGTGCGTAAAATTTCTGCTTACAATTTCATACAACAGTTTGCGCAATAAACTCGAATCGTTATTTATTTTTTGTGGTGTAGCAGCAACAAGTCAATGTGTTATATAATTAAACGAGCACAGGTTGCGCGGGCGGGGATAACAGTTATTATAATCAAGGTTGTGATCTTCATCTAAACACCTGACCCTTTATGAACATACATATGTCAGTATAAACTAAAAATTGTTTAGTGTAGAAAAAGCAATTCATCCAGTAGACGGGCTTCGTCCTTATTGGGAACTCATCATGTACTGGCCAGAAATTGCAGCGGACAGGACTCGAACCTGGGCACGTCTATTTCGGAATCTGGTGCTCTAATCACTGAGCCATCCTGCCATACACTACACTGCACACAATTTTCAGTTATATACTAATGTAACTTGGTTAGTCTATTTTTCCTTTAGGTGGAGCTCAACTAACCATTCCCAATCTGTCATTACTTAACAGACACTACACTACATGGGGAAGGGGTATTGAAATGGAAATTTATATGATTAAACGAACATTGGTTGCGCGGGTGGTGATAACAATTATTATAATCAAGGTTGCGGTCTTGACAAACACCTGATTCATTAATTACATATATATGTCAGTATAAACCAAGAATTGTATAGTGTAGAAAATGCAATTCATCCAGGAGACCGGTTTCGTCCTTGTTGGGAACTCATCACATATTGGCCATAAGTTGCCCCGGACATGGCTCGAACCTGGGCACGTCTGCTTCGGAATCTGGTGCTCTAACTACTGAGCCAACCTGCCACATACGAGATGAATTGCCTTTTCTACATTAAACATTGCTTTGTTTATACTGTATCTATCTATGATAGATATTTCTATCAAGATTGAAGCTTTGATTAAATTAACTGCCCGGTACCACTGTTAGATAGTACATAACTGAAAATGGTGTGTAGTATGAGGTATGGTGGCTCAGTGGTTAGAGCACCAGATTCCGAAGTAGACGTGCCCAGATTCGAGCTTTGTTCGCGGAAAATTCTGCCCAATACATGACGAGTTCTCAATAATGACAAAACCGGTCTACTGGAGGAATTGCCTTTTCTACACTATACAATTCTTAGTTTATACTGACATATGTAAGTAATTAATGGGTCAGATGTTTATATCAAATTCGCAACCTCGGTTATAGTAAGTGCGTTATATTGTTTGATTTCGTTTTATCGTTAATCCGCATTTATTAAGCGAGTCGACAGGATAATTTTAACTCACCTGCACCCAAGGTTGGTATAAGAGATTGTCAATAAACAAAATAGATAGGTTCTAATCCTAATACGACCTCAAATAGTATTTTTATAATACAATGTCTCTTACACAAATACACCGTGACTTATTCTGCTTTTCTTACATTCCATATTAAGTTAAGATCAATCGATGTCTGGTGATAAGGCTGTCGCGCAGTTTTATAATGGTCTTATTAAAAAGACACAAATCAGACACCGGTTTAGGGTTAGAATTCCTGAAAATGATTTTTCGCACAGTGCAGCAGAGAAAGAATGTTATTATTTGATTCAACTTAAAAACGGCTTATTTTAAGTTTCAGAACGGTTTACTTTCTCTCAAAATATACAAAAAAACTGTCAGGATACGTGGCCGATTCTTCATAATGTCTATAAAGCAGCCCCGCTTCGCTACCTAGCCTTTCGTATGTACAATTAAACTGTGCACAATCTTAAAATTAAGCTATGCCAGTATGGTAAAATTACCCACGTCTCTACGCCGAACCATGTGTGCTGCTTGATTCCTGAAGTCACTCGCAGTTAAATAAATGGTGGTTGTACGGCATAACCGTTCTCGTGAATTTTAATGTTCAGCTACGGGATTTCCCGTCTACATATTCAGCGATTCCGAAAAGTGCTTAATTTCTAGAATCAAGTTTTCTATCTTGCGGGCCATGTGAACGCGTTTATAGTGCATAAAATTTAAAAATAAAATATTCTTAACATTAATTTTTCAGATCTGTTGTAAAGCATACATGAATATACGAAGCATTGTCAATTGACATTATATTTCTTATAGGTTCTATAGTAATATATTACTAATATAGCATATCTTCTTCATTGCATAGTGCAGCATGCCTTATACAAATGCATATGTAATGTGATTGGTGTTTATGTGAAGCTAGCAAACTTGATTTACATAATTGTTATCATCGCTCGCGTAACCATTGATCGATTAATTATATAAATGCTCAATGCAGTACAACGTCCCCAGATAGATTTAGAGTGTCAAGTTGGTACTTTATTTCTAACGAGACGTCATACATAGGCTTCACCTAAAGGCAAGACTAACCAGGAAACATTAGTTAGTATATAATTGCATATTGTAAGTAGTGTGCGGTAGGGTGGCTTATTTGTTCAAGCACCAGATTCCGAAGCAGACGTGCTCAGATGCGAGCCCAGTCAGCGGCAAATTCTGGACAGTACGTGATGAGTTCCCAATAGGGACGAAACTGGTCTACTGGATGAATGGCCTTTTCTACACTATGCAATTCTTAGTTTATACTAATAAATATATGTAGATATTGGGGCAAATGTTTGTATTAACACCTCAACTAATTTCAATTGCCACCACTAATGTCCTGCCTGTACCATGAAACCATGCCGTTCACTAACGAGATTGGTGTTTACTTCAAGCTCGCAAACTTGATTTAAAGAATTGTTACCACCACACGCGCAATCGATTGCTGTTTAATGTTCATTTAATTATGTAAACACATCTTAACCGGTTTTTTTTTCGGGATATTTTATAAATCATTCATGAATTTACAAAAAATAGCCAATCGACATTTGATTTCCTATGAGTTCAATCATTTAAGCCGTACTCAACAGTAGCATTTTTTGGACGAATAGTTTGCTTTTTCATTACACAACGCAGCGTGCCCTATATATACATATTTATGTGCAAGATTTTAAATCATCGCGTTTAGCCAGCTCATACATAAGCACATAAGTCTGTAGATTTATCACTCTGTAGACGGTAGATGAGCCGTTGGAAACAGTATACAAATTGCGGTATATATGCAGGAACAATTTGTATCACGTTGTTGCCGTTATCAATTTTACCACAACTTGATACTGGCAGTATCTTAGGGCCGACTAGTCCGATATTTAGATACTATTTGTGGCGGAGAACAAACATATATGCAGTTGTGCACTAGGTGTTGCTTACCTAGTAACAAATTAGTTCAAGTATGACCAGAAAGATAAAACAAAGACAACATGAAGGAAACGTATAATCTCGTGTGCACATTCGATTTGTGTTTGCTAGCGACTCATCAGTAAGAGACGGTATTACGCCCCATACCCACTATATATTTTGATGAGAAATGTGGGAAAATTGGACGGTACCATCTATAAGAATGAGTAAATCTACAGTAGTGAAGCTAACTTCATATAAAGTCCTCGACATTGCGACGTCAAAATCAACTCACTCAATATAATATGTATATCAAGTCTGTAAGGGGTACCAACAGTGGATATTGTGTCCGTACCCGATACTAACATTATGATACCAAAAAGGCACATGATACTAACACTATAGTTGCCGAGTCGGTACATTGTACAAATACGATGGAGTTCAATGTATACTATATTTCATCAAAATTGAGAATTACAACTATTTCTGTTACTCCAGTAAATCCATACACTCTGGCCTTGATCGATATCAGTCATTACATCATTAAATTAAATATATAACAGTTAGATAATGTTTGTGGCGGAGAACTAATATATATGCAATTGTGTATTAGGTGTTGCGCAACGAGTAACAAATTAATTCAAATATGACCAGCAGGATAAACCAAAGACAGTATGTGCGGCGAGCATAATCTCTTGCACATTCATTTCATCCCGATATTAGTTAAGCAAAATGATGTCGGTTTAAAATAGAAATGCTTTCGCTAACAAGATTATCACAGCCGTAATGCGTTGTCAGGGTTGCTATCTTGACGCTGTCAATACACTTATGAGTAGCGTCTCGAATAGCTATTGACAGCCCAAATCCAGCATTCGCTGATCTTTTTGTGCTGCTTAGACCCAAAGGTAGTTTATCCGTTGGCTTTTGAAATGTGGTAGCTCTTATATCGCAAAATAGACAATCTTTTATGGCTGCTGAACTGCACAACAGCAGTATCCACATTGCTCGAGCTTTCCACAATGTGTCACATTCGGACCTTGCCTGCGGTATAAGGTGAAAAATCTGTGAACTCAATGCGAGTGATGCACCCAGTGATGGTATCGCCTTCCTACAATGCAGTGCCAAAGCGAAAGCTTTCTTTATGTATAGCTATAAGCTCTCGTTTATTTTATGGTATATCCCGCGTAGACAAGTTGGTTTTAATTCCCTCGAATCTTGCTCTTAGCCTTAATCTGGTCGTTGTGAACTTAAGTTTTCAGCACAAATAGTGGCATCTTGCTAAAAGGCGCAGCGACGTGACCCATGCAGATGGGACGGTGACATGTCATCATATTCAGATAGATCACACCCAGGTTGTCTTCTGTCAAGGACAAGACAGCCTTATCACGGGTGCTGTAGAGGATCAATTAATAGATCTGAGCATAGTCTTCAGAATGCTAGAATGAGACTGAAATTCCACTCGATGTTGTGTCCGAATTTCTGTTTATTGATTAAGAATACAATTGTGCACAATGCCTTTGGAGACACCTATGCTTCCACTGGGCAAACTGTAGCTACAGCCTATAGCGTAAAATATATCACCTGTAGCGCAATGAAGGAAAACCTTGAGCATACCTCCGCTTCACTTAGTATGATATAGCCTGTGAATTCGTTTGTTATCTCCATTAACAACAAATTGCCAAAAAACGCGGCATCGGTTGCTACACAATGAGGAGATCGTACGCTGATTCGTATGCTCAGCAACAAATCTATTTACGTTCACGCGACGACTGAAGAACATCACTGGTTTAGTGTCGAAAATGAGTTGGAAACAGTGTCGAAGCTGAACAAGTTCCCTTAAACGTAAGCTCAAATCTGACGTATTAGTAGTAGTTATTCTGCCAAGAGAGTAGGAGTCCATCAGTTATTGAAGCGCAATTTATCATCACCTTCATTCTTCTACATACTTCAAACGATGTGGCTAGAGATGAAGTGATGTTTAGAATCTTTTATGAGATGGACATCAAAAGTCACAGTTTTAATGAGTAGGCAGAAACTTTCGGTCTCATGATCGAATGCAAAGCCACCGGGGTTGATGCCTTTCCTTCTGAAGTTTTCGAGTTTATGGGGATTGAGGTTCAGAAGTATCTGCTGATGTTAATTACCGCAATCTGGAGGAAGGAAACCGTCCCAAACAAGGGGTTTGATCATCCTTATTAGTATTCGTTTGAATATAATAGGTTCATTGCCAGTCGTACTGACTAGGCAGCTTGATCTTTCCATGATTATCAGAGACGGCAAGATACTATGAGGGACGTCCTCGCATTGCATATATATGGAAAGCATCATTTGATATGCGGCTCTCACCTCTAGTAGTCTTTCATACATTGAACTTAACTGGGAATGTCGGCTGCACAATTTCTATACAGTCACGAACATTAACTGTTTGCAGCTTTCGCCTCATATACATATATAGACAATACAATTTAACAATAATTGATTGCGCGGGTGGTGGTAACAATTTATTAAATCTAAATTTGATTTCCATATATATTCAATGCGGTTTGATCCTCGATAGTCAGTTTGCCATCGTACTCTGATGATGATCAAGGAAGGTCGAAACGCGTCAGTGCGTTGCGGCTGGCGGTAGTTTTGTTATGTTGTTCGACGACTGGTTAAATACAATGGGATTGGTGTTTACTTCAAGCCCGCAAATTTTATTTAAAGAAGTGAAAGAGTGCCGTTATGGTGCCCAACCACAAAATTACTTGCCTCTGTGCTGTATTAAAACTGATCACTTCTTTTCACCTGAAAAGGATTCACGAAGAAGAGGTGGAGTGAACTACGCAGCTCAGGAAGTAGTTAGAATGGGAAAGCGATGCGTGAACCAAATCCATTCACTTCGCCGCACACTTTGGTTTTGCCACCGGAATCAGCAATTTAATATTGTTACTTTTGTCTTGCGTGTAAGCTTATGGCGAGCTATGCTAAATGATGGCGTGCTGACCAACATTGTTCGATTAATCAAAGCCTGTTATAATGGCTCATTGGCATGTGTTTGCATTAGTGAGGGCCCTTTAAATCTTTCGCAATTGTTCCCGGCCCTCGGAAAGGATGTTTCATTGCTCCTAGTTTGTTTCATTTTATTACCGATGCAGTCTTTGCTAAGGTTACCGCAGCAATCGCTAAAGTGGAAATCGTTTCTTGTGGCCTTCTTGTTAACCACGAAAACACTGAAGATGTTGCTCTAATGACAGAAAATGCTGACTAGCATCTGAGAGCCATTGAATACGCTCAAGGATTGTTTATACGTTACGGTATGAATCTGAACGTGTCAAAACTATTAATATGGACTATATTAAACCGGAGCCGAATACTGTGTTAATTAAATTCCTACTGTTGGTCGTCAAGGATTTCGTTTGCCTAGAATCTTTAGTGACGCCAGAGAGTTCAGCTATTGCCGAGATATCCAGACGTATTAGCTTTGCAGCTGCTGGTTTTGGAAAACGGTACTAACTCCCTTGTAATCGCTTGTTTATTTCACTGAGCACCAATTCCAAAGTCCTCAAGTCAAGTATACTGTCGATCCTGCTTTATGCTGCAGAAACTTTGGAAATTTACTCGAAGTGTTCGCGCGATGTGCTTTAGGTCGTTGAAAACTGATCGTAAGCAAGCATAAATTATACCAAAGATTTCGAGCCAACCAATTCTGTAAAATATTGTACACATTTTAATCAAAATGTGCAGGCGTATACCATTAACTCACTTGCTGCGTTCTTTTATTAATGACTTATGTTGTTCAATATGAAACTTCTACGAACTCTGCTGTCTATTACGAAAACCATAACGCATTCTATGACAACTTGCTCCTAAAATATTCACCGTAAAGCACTGAGGATTTGTGGGCGTTTGCCTGAACTTTAATGGAGCCCCTATCAAATGAGTCCAATAATTTTTTTTTAAATCGGACTAGTGTGCTATTCATGGTGATTTGAGGAAAATCTAAATAAACAAAGACGTAACTCTAAACCAGAAGCTGTTCAGATTTGTGTTTTGATTAGGTGTTATCTAATCAGAGTGAATGAATTCTGCCAGTGTAGCCGCTTACCCTTGTGCTGAACTGGGACCCCACTGCCCATTGTCAGCGCATTAACCTGCCGAAATTTCTTCTATAAACCGTTTTAGGCCATAGCTTAAATGTTCATCCTATACCGGTTTTTGTAGTCAAAAAGCTATGCATTAAAACCGATTAATTATAACATTTAATTCAGGATGACTTCGCATTGCAAGTTTTTTATTCGTGTCGTTGGCTTGTTTTTTTATTTTCTAAATCACAACCTGGTGTTCTCTTGCATTTAAACTAACATATTAACTAAGGCGAAAGTAGTTTAAAAATAGTAATAGTTAGTTTTTCTATTCCAATAATTAGGAGATACGATTTCCTTACCTATTGGCCAGTCCGAAGGATTCTTCTTTGGACATCAAACTCAACGAGTAAATTTTAGTATCTCAATATATTATTCAACAAACACTTTCATCTTTGAGATGCCACAGTGTACCAACTTGTGGTGTAGTTTCCTGGTTCAGCGTACTGTGAAATTTCTCATACAACGCAGACGTAATGCATAACGTCCACTTTGGTTTATTTTATTTTCGATTCATGCATTTTATATCAATAAGAAATGTCGAACGTATAGAGGTATTAAAACAATTTGATTTTCTTTTAATTGAACAATAATCTATTTCTTAATAGTCAAAGCTAGTTTAGCCTCACTTGTAACTTATGCAGCTAATGCACATAAAACGCTCTTCGACTACGCATTACAAAAATAGGATTTATGCCGACGAAAATGTGCTTAGACCAAGAACAAGCTCTACATTAACGTCATTTCTGTGAGTATATTACCACAACTCGTTTTATTTTATGCTTGAATGTCGTAATGCTTGATCGACCTTTTCAAGCTTGTCTTTAATGCGTCGTGTATACATACACACAAGTATATACACACGTACATATATATATATATATATATATATATATATATATATATATATATATATATATATATATAGAGTTTTTAAGCAATCTGTTTAATGCTTTCTAATGATTTTATGAAGTTTTAAAATCATATTGACGGCAACTTCTTTATGTCATTCGCGGTCCACTGATTAGCTACAAGCGCTTCGTTCTTCGATTACTCAATTTAAGCCAAGTTTCAGAATTTCCACACAGTTTGTATTCTAAATAAATTCCAATTATTTATAAGGCGAAACTGATTGAGTTTAATGTGATCGTTTACGAAACGGCGTTATGCGACCATAAACGATACTCAACATTTGGATGCTATATTCAAATAAAAACAAGTTTTGACAAATAAACGGCGTTTGCCACACGTAGCCTAGTTCATGTTCGTTCACTTAAATTGTCTCCATTCCAGTGCATACTAAACCGCTGTACAAAAAAACATTTAAATAATCACACGATTTTGCATTATACTTGCAGGGTAAAGTAATATTTTTTACTTTATTACATAGGTCAATATAGTCGATCTTGAGAACAATGAATAAATAGAATTCGAAACCGATATTTATTGAAAAGAAACTAATGAAAACTAAGAAAGTTCATTTTATTATTGATCAATACATATAGAAGATTTTTATAAAGACACGTGTACATTGACACCCGACATGAATGATATATGAATATATCACTTTGGTACTTAAGTAGCATCATTAGATACTTATAGAAATATTATAAAAAACAGAATATTTGTGGAGGTAATTTAGGCCACGTTATGGTTGTGATCATATGCAGGATCGAAATTTTCTTTAGATCAACAACATAGATTTAAATCAATTGGCAATTAAAAGTTTTTAAAAAAACGTAAGTTACCAATTCTTTTTAATTATTTCGCTATTTTTATTTGAATCAATCGCCAAAATAAAAAAAATGTTTTTGGAATTTATAAATTTGTAGCTTAATCTAAAAGGAATATACGAATTGTCCGATTTGCGTGAACTATATCAAATTGTAAATATAAGCTTGCAGGGTGAACGTTCATTTTCTATTTGTGATCAATATTTGCCTCACTTTAAGAGTTCAGCTTTTGGAAGTTGTATGAAAACACTTCTCGCTTATGTATATATGGATTTTCGCCATCAAATCGAGCAGAAGAATATAACTGAATGATGCTATGAACGTACGTATTGAAAATTTTCATAATTAAAGTAAAAGTTATCTTTCTAAGTCTAATTTATAAACAGAAAAGCATAGCCAACTCAGATATTATGCTCATATGAATAAAGATAAAGTTAACACGGTTTCGTATCTCGACATTAGACTACTCCGAGAGAAAGCTGTTAGCTGGATAAGATAGATAAAACAGAAAAGCCGCACTTATTGGGCAATAAACTCAAAACAAAAGGAGTGTCCTAACATCTTAAAATAGGATTCCGTCAAATATCTCAGCTATCCAGTTTTGAACGATCTCCTCTGCGCACAAAGTCGCTGATGATTTCGAGCGTCTTAAGAAGATTATGCAATCAAGCATGATAAGTGCATTAAAATTAACACGAGACCTCGGCCGATTCTCGTAACAGAAGATCGTAATATAAACGTTACCTGAAGGAACCTTCTCTATGAGATTTTATAAACTTGAGCCGCAACACGAAAACGAACTTTTAAATTTTTTCAATAATAACTATGTGAACGCTAAAGCCCAATATACTTTATTCTGAGATTCTATTACTTTTGATATTACCAGAACGTGCATCGGATGAATTATGAAGCAGCTAATCAATAGAATACATGTACACTTATTAAAGAAATTGATTCAGAAAAGAGTTGCGCCCCCAGCTAAAACAGAAAATACCGATCATACACCCCAAACAGGACTCCCTGCGAACAGAAAATTTTCATTCTACACAAGTCGAGGTTGGCAAAAAATATTAGCAATGGTTTATCATTGCACATGTAAAAATAAAAAAATAATCCTCGCTGAAGATTAATGTATTTTATTGGATGCGAATAAGTTGAAACTTTTCGCATATTCAGAAAGAACAGCAAACGCCTCATGTACAGACGTCCCAAAATATTTCTAAAGCAACAGCAACAACTAATCGAAGGCTGAATAAAAGGTAGGAGACAGATGTTCCACTAGCATGATGAGACAATCGAATTGGCAAGAAAAAAAGCATTAATAATATCGAAAACTGCAGAAAATAAACAAACTAGCATACGCGTGTGAACGAGAAACAATCGTGAAAACTTATATGATCAACTAGTCCATCAACTACTTGATCTGTGGCCTAGTAAGGACGAAATCGGTCTATTTGGTGAACGGCACTGGCGACCCTATATAATTTTTTAAAAATATTGACAACATATATAAAGCTATTCACTAATTCACTTATTTATTGATATATATCCGTCCACAATAAATCAACTCAATACCACTTCAGCAGATGACATGATTTATGTTCCATAATGATATATCAAGAGTGGCCAGTTGGCACTTTGAGCTGAAAGAAAGGCCAAATAGGCTCCAACTGATGGAAATAATGAAAAAAATGTAAGTTTGTATATAACTTAAATTTGCATGCAGTGCGCCGCCTAAGTGGCACAATAGATGTGTTGCCAGATTTCGAATCAAATGTTTCCCTGTGCATGCCGTAGTTACGGCAATTCTGGAAAGTACTTGAGGAGTGCCGCATGTATACGAACCCGAACGTTTTGATAAATTACATTTGCTTTCTTATGCAATTTTTAGTTTACATTGGCAACATATATAATAAAATGCTTCTATAATATATCAAATCAATATTACTTCCCCAGAGGGCACGACGGATGTACTATAATGAGAGATTCCGGGTAGTCAGTTGAAACCTCATGTCAATAATATTGCCAAAAAGGCTCCATCTAAGGCAAAGCAAGAACAAAAGATATATATTCTTGTGTAATGCTGAAAACTAATTGTAGTACGCGCTTCAGGAGGAACAGTAGATTAGATGCAAGACACCGAGATAAATTTGTCGCCGTTCGAGACCTGGTCGCGGAATCTCTGGCAAGTACTTTGTAAGTGACCAATAAGGTCGAAACCGGTCTTCTAGATAAATTTTATTTGCTCTCTTATGCAATGATTTTTATATACTTACAGTATATATATCTGAATATATATATATATATATATATTCAATAAATTGAAGCACGTATACTCATAAAAAAGTAATCTTATATGTACCGACTTCACCGAAGGTAACACGAACAACACAAGTGGCAACAACATATTCATATTGGTAAAAGAATGGTAAAATATAAGATGCGTCTCGAAGCAAGGAAACAATACTGGTTGGACAAGAAACAGAAGTTGTACGATTATCGAGAGATATACACAATCGGAAAATGCAGAACCACGATAAACTAACAAATAGAATCATCTCTACAAGAAGCAAATGGCACACTTCCCCTAACCAGAGGGTATGCCAAGCCCGGATAGGAAACTAGCGGAAACTAATCGAATACCAAATGTCTTACAACAATAAAACAAATTGCGTAAGCAGACACATTGAATAACGCACCAATGAATGAATACAAACCACGCATATTTCTGAAATAAATAATACAATCTCAAATTTCGTTCCATTAATGTTGAAAACTATGTATACCTAACATTTTATTTTAATTTCTCAATAGTTAGGCTCATGCGAAAAATTTTGGCCAAAAATTAATTTATATATTCAAAAATAAATTTGCTTTCACCTATTCCTTGGGTATTTTTCTTCCTGCTGAACAATATATATAAAGGAGCATTAATTTTAATTAGCCAAATTTATGCTTTTGTAATTTTAAGTGAGAAATAAATCACGTATGCAACTACACATTTATTTTAAATCAGGTATATACAACACAATAAAAAGCACCATTTTCTTGTCGCTAGAACTAAACTCGACTTTAATATCCGGTATTCGATATAGTCAATTTTTTTGAAAGAATGAGGATAAGGTGGGATTAAACTCACATTAGACAATAACAATCAGGAAGTGTGAAACTTTCTTTCTGAGACACGAATAAAAGCGCTTACACATACACAGGCAAACAGACAATTACCAGTTTATACCCAAATCCTGTATGAACTTCATTTCTTTATTTAGTTGAAGACTAAGTATATTTCACAAAACAGCCTCAGATGTGGGTAATATCGTTCGAATTTTCCTCTGAAGTACACTTAAAAATCCGCTCATTTGGGTTTGTGATTTTTATAACCAATATGTTCAACAATTGCGGAAACAATCTCCTAAATTCCGGCTGGGTGTAATCTAAAATGTTTGTGAATTCGTATTATTGCGCACAGAACGGCTAAGGCATTTGTATAAATATGCAACGTTGGAATGTTCGATTGAAGATGACTTATCCTTTATATTTTAGATTAGCAGGTGCTCGCAGTATAAGCAATTAACAATTTTAAACAATAATTGATTGCGCAGGTGGTGGTAACAATTTTTTAAATCAAGTTTTCGAGCTTGAAGTAAACACCAATCCCATTGTATTTAACCAGGTGGTAGTTTTGTTAAGTTGTTCGAAGACTGGTTAAATAGAATGGGATTGGTGTTTACTTCAAGCTCGCAAACTTGATTTAAATAATTAAAAATTTTGTTTTAGGCAACCATAAAGTCACTACTTTTTTCATCAATTGAGTAGATATTTCGGATGGTGCATCCTCTTTTAAAGGTATATTAACAAATAGTGTCTTTTAATCGGCTACAGTTGGACTAATACAATTGAGCAATCAATGATTGCGCGGGTGGTGGTAACAAATCTTTAAATCAAGTTTATGAGCATGAAGAAAGCTCCAATCAGATTGTATTTAACCAGTCGTTGAATAACCTGGCAAAACTAACGTCAATAACATGCGATATGAGCATTCAACACTGCAATCCGCACCTGCGCTGTTACCAAGTGGAGAAAAAAAATCCAACAAGGGGAAACGAAAGACTACAATCGGAAAAATAGCATTCGTACATGTAACATTCAACGATGCGAACAGTTGGTTTACACTCAAGTCATCAATTCAAGAATGACCAGATCTCAGACATCCTTTTGCAATACAGCGAGAATGACCTTTACATGCAAACAGGCACACATATAGACACAAACGCTACAATTCATATAGGGACATATATATATATATATATATATATATATATATATATATTCTTATAATTAGGAAAACACACAATAACAAAGTGGATAAAGGCCATTTATTTCGTGAATACTAATCATCTCTTATACAATCATACATATTTATACATTTTTGGTTGTCAATTTGTTATGTTATCGGTGACAAATCTGACTCGTTATTACTGCTGTTTCTTGTTTTGACTAGTAGGTGAGTGTGTATGTGTGTGTTTGTGTTGTGTATGTGTGTTTGCATGTAAAGGTCATTCTCGCAGTATTGCGAAGTGATGTCCGAGATCTTGTCATTATTGTTTTGATAACTTGAGAGTTAGCCATTTGTGCAAATTGTTCACTGTTATCTATACAAGTGCTATTTTTCCCAGTATAGTTGATTGTTTCACCCCGCTGCGCAAGGGTGCTATTTTCGCTTGGTAACAACGCTAATGTTGATTGTCGTGTTAAACGCTCACACTGTTTGGAGACTTCTGTCATCGTATGCGCCTCTGTTATCTCAACTTCACCTTGTTGCCTCGTATGCGCCTCTGTTATCTCAACTTCACCTTGTTGCCAATCCGATTGTACGTTTGTTGATTCTAGTCGAGGGCCTGTTGGTTCTTGGTTGGATACTAGTAGATTGTTGTTGAATTTTGTTATCCTTGGCCAGTCGATAAGGATATCATGTTGATGAAACTTTTGAATGTTAAGGTCGGGAGCTTGTTGTTTTATGTAAAGTGCTTCGTAGATGAATAATAATTTTTCGGATTTTGCTTTATGTAGAATTGTGAATAGGTCGAATTGACAGGGTGCCCCGTTGCCAATATATGATCGGAAATAGCTGATTTTCCTGACGGTGAAAAGCCTTTGTTAATCAATTTCTGTGGCAAATGTTGCTGGATTCTGCTTATCAATTGCTTTCAGGTTGTTCATATATAAAGTACCGCAATACAAGCATGAGAATTTATAGACTAGAATGATTTGGAGAAGTGGCAATTGATCTTTGGCATCCAAACCTCAAGATTCTCTGTGTACTGAATGTCATACAACTTTAACACTGGGAAAGTTGTCCTAGTTAATTCTATTCATTGCCGTAATCATTGAGGCTGGTATGTCGCCTCTAAATGGTGTTTAGGAACCTGTTTGTCGGTGTTCCTCTAGTACGAATTTGCTGCGGTCTGTCGTTAATTAATGAACCGCTCAGTAGTTGTTCATTAGCAAAATCGGACAAAATGAAGAAGTAACGATAAGCAGAATCCAGCAACATTTGCCACAGAAATTGATTAACAAAGGCTTGCCACCGTCAGGAAAATCAGCTATTTCCGATCATATATTGGCAACGGGGCACCCTGTCAATTCGACCTATTTCACAATTCTACATAAAGCAAAATCCGAAAAATTATTATTCATCTACGAAGCACTTTACATAAAACAACAAGCACCCGACCTTAACATTCAAAAGTTTCATCAACATGATATCCTTATCGACTGGCCAAGGATAACAAAATTCGACAACAATCTACTAGTATCCAGCCAAGAACCAACAGGCCCTCGACTAGAATCAACAAACGTACAATCGGATTGGCAACAGGGAAGTTGGATAACGAGGCGCATACGAGGCAACAAGGTGAAGTTGAGATAACAGAGGCGCATACGATGACAGAAGTCTCCAAACAATGTGAGCGTTTAACACTGCAATCAACACTGGCGTTGTTACCAAGTGAAAACTTTGCGCAACGAGGTGAAACGATCAACTATACTGGGAAAAATAGCACTTGTATATGTAACAGTGAACAATGCGCACAAATGGTTAATTCTCAAGCTATCAAACAATAATGACAAGATCTCAGACATCACTTCGCAATACTGCGAGAATGACCTTTACATGCAAACACGCATACACAACACAAACACAAACGCATACACACTCACCTACTAGTCAAAACAAGAAACAGCAGTAATAACGAGTCAGATTTGTCACCAATAGCATAACCAATTGACAACCCAAAAATGTATAAATATGTATGATTGTATAAGAGATGATTAGTATTCACGAAATAAATGGCCTTTATCCACTTTGTTATTTGTGTTGTTTTCCTAATTATAAGAATACTGTGTTAATTAAAAGGGCATGGATATAATAAAGAATATATATATATATATATATATATATATATATATATATATATATATATATATAGAAGAGTCTATTAGTACTTTCCTGTATGTAAATAAAGAAATTTTATCAGATATAAGAAAAATTCTTTCTTCATGGTCTCTCAAATATCTACTCATGAACATATCTTTATATATAAATTGGAAAGATAAAATGAAGATAGAAATATTCTACATTCTACTTGTTTTGCTTTCCAATTTATATATAAAGATATTTTCATGAGTAGATATTTGAGAAGACCATGAGAAAGAAAATTTTCTTATATCTGATAAAATTTCTTTTTGTTTTTGCACATAAGAAGGGTACAATGAATATATATATATATATATATATATATATATATATATATATATATATATATATATATATAGTTATAGCAATATAATCAAATAATCATTGATTACAGGGTAATACTTTTTTAATCAGTTCGCGGGCTGTAACAGTATCTCTATTGTATTTAACCAGTCGTCGAACAACAAAGTAAAACTGTGTGGTAAAGGTTCAATTTTCGGTATTCCACTTTTACTTTAGTACGTGTGGACTGACGGTAATTACTATATATTGTTCATGGACTGTTAAATACAATGGGATTGGTGTTTCTTTCTAGCTCACAAACTTGATTTAAAGAATTGTTATCATCAAATTGAGCAATCAATGATCGTTTAATTGTATTTACTATATATATATATATATATATATATATATATATAATTTATATACATTCTGAATTTACATTTGAATATGTGGGTGGCAACAAATCTGACTCGGTTTCACACATAACAGCCAACAATGCGAACAGTTAGTTAGCTTAGAAGCCATCAATTCAAGAATGACCAGATCTAAGACAACTTTGCAATTCAACGAGAAAGACTTTTACATTCAAACAGGCACGCACACAGAGACACAAACGCATACGCACTAATCAGCCGAAGCAAGAAATAGAAGTAAAACTGATCAGATTTGTTTCCAAACTTATAATAAAATGAAAATTCAGAATGTATATAAATGAAAGATTGTAAAGTGATGTTTAGTTTTCTCGATATATATATATATATATATATATACTTAATTATCCGGCGTAATAAATGTATATGTCCATTGTCTTTTATTTATTCATGAAAACATATAAAATTGAATAATAATTCAATATTGGTTTAAAGAACTATCACGACTTACGTCGATATTATTTGATTAAGGTTAGTTTAAACACATTTAGTAAATAGAGAAGAAATTCGAAGCTTTGAACCCTCTTCGTTTCCAGATACACGATTTGTATTTATCCTTGATAAATTAATTCAACCTACTACCGTAACTCTGATGACATCGACCCAAATTTTACTATCCACAGGAAATCGAGGTTATCCATAATTTTTTCCATTTTTCACGCAACATGACCTTCTATTATTTTTGTATTAATTTCACTGTTTATATAAAGTCGTCAGGATGCAGATTGAGTTAAAATTTGGTTAGGTTGATCTGACAATACATTGGCCAACTCAATTGCCTTTGGATAGTCAACCTAGTGTTGAACGTAACAAGTTAAAATCGATTATGATGTCCTCGTCCTGCAACTGGAAACTATGACCACACGCGCTATCAATGATTGTTCAATTGTATTATTCCAACTGTACTCGCTTAAAAGACTTTATTTGTTAATATACCTTTTAAAGAGTATGCACCATCCGAAATAATTACTCGAATGATAAAAACAATGAGTGAGTTCTCGGTTGCCTAATACAAAAGTAATATATTTTTTATACTACATAGCACCTGCTAATCTAAAACGTAGAGTATAAGCTATCCAAACTTTATTTATAGCTGATAAAACAATTGACGGTCGGTAAAATCGTGACTCCTTTACATTTCCAGGCGCACAGCTTATTTCTTTAATTTACTGATGGGTATTCACTGGACCTGTGACAATAAAGCTGACCTTTCACTGCTTAAACAAACATTGGTTGCGCGGGCGGTGATATCAATTATTATAATCAAGGTTGCAATCATGATATAAGTACGTGGCCCATTAATTACTTACCTATGTCAGTATTAGCTAATAGTAGTATAGTGTAGAAAAGGCAATTCATCCAGTAGACCGGTTTCGTCCTTATTGGGAACTCATCAAGTACTGGCCAGAATTTGCCGCGACAGGATACGAACCTGGGCACGTCTGCTTCGGAATCTGGTGCTCTAACCACTGAGCTATCCTGCCGCACACTACACTACACAATTTTCAGTTATATACTAACTAATGTAACTTGGTTAGTCAATTTTTTCCTTTAGGTGGAGCTCATATGGCATCCATTTAGACCCAAAGTTCCAACTAACCATGCCCAATCTGTCATTACTGAACAGGCACTACATTACATGGGGAAGTGGTATTGAAATGAACATTTATATAATTAAACGAACATTGGTTGCGCGGGTGGTGATAACAATTATTATAATCAAGGTTGTGGTCTCGATATAAACACCTGACCCATTAATTACTTACATATGTCAGTATAAACTAAGAATTGTATAGTGTAGAAAAGGCAATTCATCCAGTAGACCGGTTTCGTCCTTATTGGCAACTCATCATGTACTGGCAGAATTAGCCGCGGACAGGGCCCCAACCTGGGCAGGTCTGCTTCGGAATCTGGAGCACTAACCACAAAGTCACCTTACCGCAAACTACACAATGGATGCCATTTAAAGAAAAAAGATTAACCGAGATACACTAGTTAGTATATAACTGGAAATTATGTGTAGTTTGCGACATGGTGGTCAGTGGATAGAGCACCAGATTCCGAAGCAGAAGTGTCCAGGTTCGAGCTCTGTCCGCGTGAAAAATTCTGGCCAGTACGTGATGGGTTCCCAATAAGGACGAAACCGGTCTACTGGATGAATTGCCTTTTCTACACTATACAATTCTTAGTTTATACTGACATATGAAAGTAATTAATGGGTCAGGTGTTTATATCAAGACCGCAACCTTGATTATAATAATTGTTATCACCACCCGCGCAACCAATGTTCGTTTAATTATATAAATGTTCATTTCAATACCATTTCCCCATGTAATGTTGTTTCTGTTCAGTAATGACAGATTGGGCATGGTTAGTTGGAACTTTGGGTCTAAATAGATGCCATATGAGCTCCAGCTAAAGGAAAAATTGACTAACCAAGTTACATTAGTTAGTATATAACTGAAAATGGTGTGTAGTGTAGTGTGCGGCAGGATAGCTCAGTGGTTAGAGCACCAGATTCCGAAGCAGACGTGCCTAGGTTCGTATCCTGTCCGCGGCAAATTCTGGCCAGTACTTGATGAGTTCCCAATAAGGACGAAACCGGTCTACTGGATGAATTGCCTTTTCTACACTATTGAATTCTTAGTTTATACCGACATATGTAAGTAATTAATGGGTCAGGTGTTTATATCAAGACCGCAACCTTGAATATAATAATTGTTATCACCTCGCAACCAATGATCGTTTAATTATATATATGTTCATTTCAATACCACTTCCCCATGTAATGTGGTGTCTGTTCAGTAATGACAGATTGGGCATGGTTAGTTGAAACTTTGGGTCTAAATGGATGCCATATGAGCTCCACCTAAAGGAAAAATTGACTAACCAAGTTACATTAGTTAGTATATAACTGAAAATTGTGTGTAGTGTAGTGTGCGGCTGGATAGTTCAGTGGTTAGAGCACCAGATTCCGAAGCAGATGTGCCCAGGTTCGTATCCCGTCCGCGGCAAGTTCTGGCCAGTACTTGATGAGTTCCGAATAAGGACGATACCGGTCTACTGGATGAATTGCCTTTTCTACACTATACAATTCTTAGTTTATACTGACATATGTAAGTAATTAATGGGTCAGGTGTTTATCAAGACCGCAACCTTGATTATAATAATTGTTATCACCACCCGCGCAACCAATGTTCGTTTAATTATATAAATGTTCATTTCAATACCACTTCCCCATGTAATGTGGTGTCTGTTCAGTAATGACAGATTGGGTATGGTTAGTTGGAACTTTGGGTCTAAATGGATGCCATATGAGCTCCACCTAAAGGAAAAATAGACTATCCAAGTTGCATTAGTTAGTATATAACTGAAAATTGTGTGCAGTGTAGTGTGCGGCAGGATGGCTCAGTGGTTAGAGCACCAGATTCCGAAGCAGACGTGCCTAGGTTCGAGTCCTGTCCGCGGCAAATTCTGGCCAGAACATGATGAGTTCCCAATAAGGACGAAACCGGTCTACTGGATAAATTGCCTTTTCCACACTATACAATTCTTAGTTTATACTGACATATGTAAGTAATTAATGGGTCAGGTGTTTATATCAAGACCGCAACCTTGATTATAACAATTGTTATCACCACCCGCGCAACCAATGTTCGTTTAATTATATAAATGTTCATTTCAATACCATTTCCCCATGTAATGTGGTGTCTGTTCAGTAATGACAGATTGGGCATGGTTAGTTGGAACTTTCGGTCTAAATGGATGCCATATGAGCTCCAGCTAAAGGAAAAATTGACTAACCAAGTTACATTAGTTAGTATATAACTGAAAATTGTTTGTAGTGTGTGGCAAAGTGACTCAGTTATTAGAGAATCAGATTCCGAATCGGACGTGCCCAGGTTCGAGTTTACACTGACATATATATATATATATATATATTTAATGGGTCAGGTGTTTGTATCAAAATCGTAGCATCGATTATAGTAATAGTAAGAATTACTCACAGTTGAAGTTTTAGAGTACGACAATTTTAATCCTCAACTAAAGAAAAGAAGTTTAAACAATCACTGATTGTGCGAGTGTTGACAATTATTTAAATCAAGTTTGTGAGCTTGAATTAAAAACCAATCCCATTGAATTTAGCCAGTCGTCGAACGACATAGCAGAACTACCGATAATCACACGTACTGAAGGAAAGCGGAGATACCGAGAATTGAACCCGGCTCATACACGTTTGCTGCTGTTTGACGAATAGTTAAATACAATGGGATTTGTGTTACTCCAAGCTCGCAAACTTGATCTAAATAATTGTTATCCCTACCCGCACTAAAAATATTTGTTTAAATCAAATTATGTTTTGCAATTAAACGAACGGCCAGTAAAAATTGTGTGTAGTGTGCGGCAGGGTTGTTCAGTGGTTAGAGCACTAGATTCCGAAGCAGAAGTGCCCAGGTTCGAGCTCTGTCCGCGTGAAAAATTCTGGCCAGTACGTGATGGGTTCCCAATAAGGACGAAACCGGTCTACTGGATAAATTGCCTTTTCTACACTATACAATTCTTAGTTTATAATGACATTAGTAAGTAATTAATGGGTCAGGTGTTTATATCAACACCGCAACCTTGATTATAGTAAATTTTTTGCAATGAACGAATATGATTTACAAACAGTATACTCGTGTTAGACAATAAGTGCGTGATATGCTTCGTTGACGATATCACGTTAAATCATACTGAAATATTGTACATGCAATCAGCCACATACAATTGGCATAAAAATCCTATTTCCTTTGGTTTCTATCCAATTGGCAATATGGTAAAATTGAACATTTTAAAACATACTTACATTCACGCATATATATATATATATATATATATATATATATATATATATATATATCATATTAAACAATATATTTCTAATTAGATGCCTTTGATGAGTTTTCTATAACCGCTGACTTTTGATCCAAATCTATTTACTTACTTACTGCGCTCTATACGAACTATATATTTTGGTGAGAGAAATGCGAAATAAGTTGACGATACTATCTCCTTTCAAAATGTGTTAATCTGCAGTAGTGAAGCTAACTTCATATAAAGTCTTCGACAATGCGAACTTAAAGCCAACCTAATATATATATATATATATATATATATATATATATATATATATATATATAAACCTGTAAAGAGTACAAAATCTAAAGCTGCCGAAAAGAGAGACATGGTACTAACACTAATGTTACCAATATCCTTTTAATTTTTGCAGGGTGCCAGCGTCATATTTTGCAATGCCGCATTTTGCGTACGCGTTTTGTAGCTTTGCACCAACAGTTTCACAAAGATCCGATTGATCACAATTTCCATGTCCGCATCTGTTTTTTCTTCGATCGGGCCGGGCGTGAATTCGTCCCTTTCTTCCGAAGGCTTTAACATGGTAATGCGGTTCTATCCAATATTTGTATACTGGCAAATGCTCACAATAGCAAATTTTAGCAAATGTGATGACCTGGTTACGAAACCTTTTTATTTATATTTTATTTTTTTGACTCACCAATGGTTTGAAACAAAGAATTTATCCCAGTAACTAAACTCAATATATGCATATGTCTAGCGCACATGAAAACCCTCACTCAAAAACTAAATCTACATATATATATATATATATATATATATATATATATATATATATATATATATATATATCCGCATCTATCTGCAATTATCAGACCCATCCTTACCTCAGTAAAATTACAGCTATCTCATATTTCCGGTATACATGATTTTATCTACGTGTGCAGAATGTAGTAGGGAAGAGAGTAAACAAAGATTGGATAGAACCGCATTTCCAATGGTTAGTATGAACAATGTTGAAGCCCTCGAAAGAAAGGGACGAATACACGCCCAGCCCGATCGAAGAAAAGATAGATGCGGGCAGGGAAATTGTGATAAATCGGATCTTTGTGAAACTGTTGGTGCAAAGCTACAACTCGAGTACTATTGTTACCAAGTCGGTACGTGGTACCAACACAATTGATTTCTGATTTGCCAAAGTTTACTAAATTTGAGAAATACAACTGTTTCTAACCACCTGATACTCCAGAAAATCAATGCACTCTTACCGTGATCGATATCAGTTATCAAATTTCGCAATAATCATGATATTATTCAATCAGATGTTTGGTGCTGCGAACTAATATATATGCAATTGTGTATTAGGCCTTGCGCACCTTGTAACAAATTAGTTCACTTGTGACCAGAAGGATAAACCAGGGCCATCATGAATGGAACGTATACTCCAATGTATACATTCCGTGCCTAATGGCGATTGATTATTAGGAGCCGATATTACGTCCTATACCTACTATATAATTTTATGTAAAATGTTGGCAAATTGGACGGTAAAATATCGTATGCCAATGTGTTAATCTGCAGTAGTGAAGCTAATTTCATATAAAGTCTTCGAAAATGCGACCTTCAAGCCAACTCATAATATGTAATATTAATATATATGTAACAATCCAGAAAACCATACCAACAATATGGCTGTTGTGTCGGTACCCGATAACATCATTAAAGTTGCCGAATCGGTATATGGTACCAACACTTTGCTTGCCGATTTGGTTCATGGTACAAACACAATGGATTTCATGTATGCCAAAGTTCACCAAAATTGAGAATTACAACTAAACATGAACATTTTTTTATTGAGCAATTTACTTATGTCACTCTTTAATAATGTATTTTCTAGGGCGCCTAGAAAATACATCATTAAAGAGTGACATAAGTAAATTGCTCAATATATACGGTACGTGGATGATACATTTCTTGTACTTAAGAACAGGTCGCAATCACGAACATTGCTTCAAATTTTTAACAAAGCACATAAGAATATCGGCTTGACGTCAGAGCACGAGAAAAATGACTGTCTGCCTTTCCTAGATTTACTATTAAAGAAAGAAAATAATGGTAAATTAAACAGAATAATTTACCATGAACCAACATGGTCTGCATAGTATTTGCATTACAGCAGTTTTGTACCATTTCAATATAAATTATCAACAGTTCGTGGTTGCTTTTCAAGAATTGACAGGTTGATTAGTCAAGATTCTAAAGAAAATGAATATAATAAAGCAATTAACGATTTAATGTCTAATGGCTATCCCAGACAATTAATTGAATCAATTATTAAAAGGGGAGTTAACCAGAAACAGACGTATTATGGGCCAGAAAAGAAAACCGTCTACCTAAACATCCCATTTAAGGGGGATGCAGTTTCCCGAATGGCACAAAAGAAAGTTGAAGCAGCATTGACACGCACATTTAATGCAGCCAAACTACGAGTGTTATTTAGGGTAACACACTTGCCTTTACCAGCAATCAAAGAGAAACAGCCGTTAATGTCGATATCAAATATTATTTACCAATATACATGCGCAAGTTGTCGATCAACTTACGTAGGCCGATCGACCAGACGGTTAATAAATCGAGTGAGAGAACATTGCAACTTAAACGCCTTTTTTAAATCAAATGGTGAATACACGTCTGCTATTGCGCAACACATCATCGAAACATCGCACGTATGTTCTCCAGACGTAGCATTCAAAGTAATTACTAAATGAAAAAACAAAAAGGAGCTAACCACATACAAAGCCTTATGGATAAACAAATTGCAGCCGGATTTATGTAAGCAGAAGAAGCACGTACAAGCATTCAGCTTGAACTGGATGTGACGCACGCAATTTGATTGGTTTCTATACTTCACACTCTCTTTATGTTCACATATTTCTATCTTGTTTTGCTTTCCAATTTATATATAAAGATATGTTCATTAGTAGATATTTGAGAAGACCATGCGAAAGAAAATTTTCTTATATCTGATAAAATTTATTTTTGTTTTTGCACGCAGGAAGGGTACAATTAATTTTATTAAAGCTCGCATTTCAAAAGAATATATATATATATATATATATATATATATATATATATATATATATATATATATATATCTAGCGAGTTGGCTTTAAGGTCGCATTCTCGTAGACTTTTTTTGAAGTTAGCTTCACTACTGCTGGTTTACACATTCGTCCTATTCTACCACATTCCTTACCCAAATATATAGTGGGTAATGGGCGTAATACCAGCTCCTACTGATGAGTCACCAGTGAGCACGAAAGCAATGTGCACGTGATTATTCTTTCCGTTCATGGTGTCTTCGGTTTATCCTTCTGGTCCTATTTGAATTAATTTGTTACTAGGTTCGCAAAACCTAATACACAATTGAATATATTCATCCATATGGTATGACATATTTTCCATAGTCCCTTTAAGGGGAATTTTATTTTTATATTTATAGAAATATACTTTTTTGTAAAATTTAAATTTTTATTATTCATATTGTCAAATTATGAAAAGTGTTCCATTTAGCTAATCAACTAATTCATC
Organism: Eudiplozoon nipponicum; assembly: GCA_029291075.1. NCBI lineage: Eukaryota > Metazoa > Platyhelminthes > Monogenea > Mazocraeidea > Diplozoidae > Eudiplozoon > Eudiplozoon nipponicum. The sequence goes on from JAQBSW010008437.1 coordinate 29,696, forward strand.
TATAGGAAAGCTGTTTGCTATATTGTGCACGTGTGCAATCAATCGGAATTTTTGGTTACTGCTGAGTGTTGTCCTTTGTCTGTTACCAGTGACTCCCTACAGTTTGAGCCAATCAAAAATACCGAAAATTAATGACTTGTTATGCTGAAAGCTGACGTGACACAATTAACTGTTATTAAACACAACACTTAAATATTTGCAGTGCCATGTTTAGCGTGGCCTCTAATGGTAACTTTGACCGCCAGCGCTTGGGAAAATATTACTGATCAGACTTATTGCTGTTTATTACCTAGGTAGGGATCTTCATCTGAACTAGACCCTCATCTTCATAAATCACTCTCCGATAAAATAGTTCTTGGTTTAATTTATCGTCTTGTTTCTTCTTTATACTTTATTATATGTTTTTCAATACTGTAGTGAGTTGATTTTTAAAGTCACATTGGCGAAGACCTTATATGAAATTGGCTTCACTACTGCAGGTTTGCTTATTTGTATAGGAGATTTTACTGGCCAATTTTCCCACTTTTCTCACCCAAATATATAGTGAGTATAGGGCGCAGTACCGGCTCCTACTGATGAGTCACCGGTAAGCCCGAAACGAATGTGCACATGAGATTATACAGTCCGTTCAAGTTGTATTTGGTTTTTAATTCTGGTTATATTTGAATTAATTTGTTGCTACGTGTGCAACACCTAATACACAATTGCATATTTATTTGTTCTCAGGAAAAAACTGTAGCTAACTATTTGCTTACTGTTTCATTTCACGAATTCTCTGCTTTTAATACGACACCTAGGAAATTAGATAAGAGGAACCTTAAATTATGAATATGAGATATAAAATTATTAGGAGTTTTACTATAAAAAAGTATTAATCAGTCATTTTGTAACAAAACTGTCAAATAATTTAGTGTTACACTATGCCCTATTAATAATTAATCAAAAAAGAACAGCCGGAAATTTAAAAAACCGTAATTTAACAGCAAGTAACTCCAGGTGATGTAAACGCTTAAGAGTTTATTAATGATTTCGGGAGAATTTTTAGAGATATTATGGGTGCAGTGGATAGCAATACTGCCATTGAATTAGTGCAAATACCAGTAGACAGAAGATAATTTCCTGTTAGATGCAAAGAACTTGACGAATTTAATAACCAAGATCAAATCAATGCAACAAAGAGATAATCCTGATATATAGATATGCAATCACATAATCTTGGCCGAAAACTTCTAAGGTCGTAATATATATTTTATAATCGTGGGATTGAAAATTATATAATGCCTAAGTGCTTGATTCATAGAGTAATCTACCGGTTGCCCAAAAGCCTCTAGGCCGCAAACGAAAAATGACAATACATTAATATTGAAAATTCCCTTATTATTAAAAATTCTCGAAAGGTATATTTTTAAAACATTTTATTTCTTACTATCAGTGGATTTTCATATGAACCTAATTAATACAATGTGCAGACTATTATTCTATTACCTTAGGAACATAAATATCTTTATTCAGATAAATAGTCTTGAGTCAACATGGCAGATTACTTTACTCAAGGTTGCGATATTTATGTAAAAACCTGATCCTTCAAATACACATATTTGCCAGTATAAACCTAGCATTGTATTGTGTAGAAAAGACAATTCATCTAGTATATATAATTTCTCTGCAACAAACAGTATTTAACTGTTATATATTGAATTCAATGATGTCATGCTTACCGCGAAATGTGATAACTGATTTCGATCGAAGCCAGTGTGTATGGATTTACTGGAGTAACAGGTGTTCAGAAATAGTTATAGTTCTCAATTTCGGTGAACTAAAACATAAAACGATATCCTTCATGTTGGTACCATGTACCGACTTGGCAACCATAGTGTTAGTACCATATATCTTCTCGGTACTATAATGTTGGTATCGGTTACTAACACAATAGCCATAGTGTTAGCATCCTTTACAGACTCGGTATCTATATATATATATATATATATATATATATATATATATATATATATATATATATATATATATATATATATATATATATATATATATATATATATTGTCGAGACTTTATATGATGTTAGCTTCACTATTACAGGTTTACACATTCGTCTAGGAGATTGTACCGTCCTATTATTCCACATTCTTCTACCAAATATATAGTGGTCAAAGGGCGTAATACCGGCTCCTACTGATGAGTCGCCAGTAAGCACGAAACGAATGTGCATGAGATTATACTTTCTGTTCATGTTGTCTTTGGTCTATCCTTCTGGTCACAAATGAACTAATTTGTTACTAGATTCGCAACACCTAATAAATACTTGCAAATATATTAGTTCTCCGCAACAAACAGTATTTAATTCATCTAGTAGACCGGTTTCGTCCTTATTGGGAACACTTCAAGTACAATATAGAATTTAATCACTTAGTTGATACCGACAAAATTATAAATATAATGGGATTGTTATATATATGAAGTTCACAACCTTCAATGATGTATTTCTTAAATGGTTGCGCAGTACTTGATGTAATTTTTCTCTATTTGTCTGAAATCTGGTGATTCGTTTATTGTCAGCTTGTGCTCTATCCTGACTTAGCTTACCGTAAGTTTAAGGTAGTGGGCACATTTGATTCTTGTAAAGAATATATTATTTAAAACTGTGTATTAGGTTTTGCGCCCTATAAACAAATTATTTCAAATATGACCACAAGAATCATCCAAAGACAACGTGAACGGAAAGTATAATCTCGTGCACATTCCTTTCTTGCTTACTGGCGACTCATCAGTTAAAACTAGTATTACGCCCCTTACCAACTATATATTTTTGTGAGGAATGTGGAAAAATAGCGCTATCCAATTTTCCCACATTTATCACCTAAATATATAGTGGATAAAGGGTGTAATACTGGCTCCTACAGATGTGTCGCCAGGAGGGAAGAAACGAATGTGCACGGGTGGTGGTAAAAATTATTTAAATCAAGTTAACGATCTTGAAGTAAACACCAATCTTATTGTATTTAAATAATTGTTGAACAAAACTATTGCCATTACTACGTGTGAGGGACAGTAGTTTTTCTATCTGTTAGACTAGTTAAATACAATGGGATTAATATTTATTTCAAAATCCCACACTTGATTTAAATAAATTTTAGCACTAACAGCGCAATCGATAGAATATCCTTTTAATCAATCATTTCTGTTTATAAAAGTTATTTTTCTCATTAAATATTGTCTTATCCTCGTTTCTCTTTGGGAATTTATGCAATTATCAATCATTATACACATAGTGAACGATTAACTGCATTACAATCGAAACTGTGGACCAAATACTCACTCATATACAAATGATCAGGGTTGTGATCTTGTTATAAACACCTGAACTTATATGTACATAAATTTGTCAGTATAAACGAAGTATTGCATCGTGTAGAAAAAGTAATTAATTCAGTAGACCGGTTTTGTCCTTATTGGGAACTCATCACGAACTGTCCAGAATTTTACATGAACAGGTCTCGAACTTGGACACATTTGCTTCGGAATCTGGAGCTCTAACCACTGAGCCAGCCTGTCGCACACTACACAACATATTCAGTTATATACTATTTTTTCTCGGTTAGCTTTTACTTAAAGAAGAGCCTATATAGCGTCCCTTGAGACCTACAATTCCAACTAACCATTCCCGATCTGCACAAGAACATAAACTACGTAACGGGGTGGCGTCGGAGTTTCCGATAATGACAAAACCGGTCTACTTGATGAATTGCCTGTTCTACTGACAAATGTAAGTAATTAATGGGTCAGGTGCTTATATCAAGACCTCAACCTTGATTATATTACTTGCTGAATTACCTTTGTCCACACTATACAATACTTAGTTTATACTGACAAATGTATGAACATAATAGGGCAGGTTTTTATATCAAGATCGAAACCTTGATTAAAATTAATTTTTATCACCACCCACGCAACCAATTTTTGGTTAATTATATTTTCTCGAATGTGATCGTTGATTAAACTTAACGTCTCAGCCTCCATACTAGTTATTAATGGTTGAATAACCCTATATGACAGTGTGGTTTTGGAGCTACTTATCAACTCAGAACCCTTGTGATTTTTGGTTGCGTTTTTTTCTTTGTTATTAACGGAAATAAAAGAGAAGAACAGGCTGGATTCCGCTGCAGCACGAAGTTGTATAGATAATATTTTTACATTAAGTCAAGTTCGTGAACAGAGACATTTATATCCCCGTCACACAATAGCAATACTACTGCGCAGTTAGGGCCTAAATATTTGTTAAAACCTTAAAGTTAGTGACTCATAATTTTGTGGGCTAAACACACAGCAGATTAGCACAAGGACCTGTGACCCTGACCCTCTGCTAGGACACTAATTTGATTTTTTATTTAGATTTACCTATTTCTAACTGTGACACAGCTTTGATCAA
>JAQBSW010008438.1:0-34133 GCA_029291075.1 Eudiplozoon nipponicum
AATTTTCCCACATTCCTCACCCAAATATATCGTCGGCAAAAGGCGTAATACCGATTCCTACTGAAGAGTTGCAAGTAAGCACGAAACGAATGTGTACGAGATTATACTTTCCGTTCATACTGTTTTTGGCTTATCTTTTTGGTCATATTTGAATTAATTTTTTAGTAGGTGCCCAACACCTAAGACACAATTGAATGTAAGAGTAGTAGATATATTACCATTTATTACTATGTTCTTAAACCAACTTTACCTTCTTTGCTTACATTTCTTAAAGTATGAATTAAAAATAACAAACGGCAGAATTAACTATTTGGCTTTACCGGCCAATTGATTATCGTTATGGAATAAACAACTAGTATCTTAATTAATATTTATATATTATCATTTAAAACTTCAATCATGCAATAGCCCTGGAGACATGCTATGTAAGAAATAAAGAAAGAAGGGAGTTCCAATCTGACGTAGAAAATTGATTATAATTTATACTAGAGTTAAAACAAAAAGATATTTAGTGTGGTGAACGGATGATTGACAATAAAACATGTACACGAGTTACTAAACTTTCAGTAGCACTATTTGGACAAAAGGCGTAAATGCTTTTTCTCGCATAACAAGGATTAAGTAACTGCTAAGTGTTTTGTTAAATTTAGCTGTACATCCGTCTGAGTGAAACTACAGTGACTAAATTTTAGTTTTTCATTTGCACGATTCAGACTAATTGCTTTATTGCTAACATGTGCGATAATGTGTTTATAGTTGACTTCTGTTATTAGGGAAGAGGATAACGTTATACAAATACACCAACAGTAAATACATGTCACGGTAAGTAATACAATATTTAATAAAATAATAACTTATTAATGTTTTAAATTAAAAAATTTCCAGACAAGAAATGTTAATAAGTTACCTAACGAACGAATGATAATTTACGAAAATTTAATAATTAAGTAATAAGTAAGTTAATAATTTAGTAAGTGATAAACTGATTAAGGGCCTTTAGTTAAATAATACAACAAGGTGAGAAGAAAAAAGGATGAAATTTTGAAGGGTTTCATTGTAAATAGTTGGTTAAAAAGTAGTACATTTATAAATCCATCTATAAGCTAATCTTAATCCAATATTCTTATTCTTTTGCTGCAACTAATTTCCAATTCCGATTTGTGCAATCTTAGCAGTCTACCATTAGTTAGTGCCTTGTTCCAAATGGGGCCTAGCGATTTACCACTGCTATTCAGTTCATGATATCATCTCTTGACGTAATTAAAATTAATTTCTCAATTTATTTTTCGTTCTGTTACGATGTCATATCGATATGCATCTACCGCTATCCCAGTTCATTGTATGTCCAGTTTCAACTAAATGACGCACAAGATCACACCGAATAAGATGTCCATAATAACATGCAGGTCTGTGCTCCCCTCCTCTTACTTTAATTAGGAGCATGCCTTCCCTTACATAAATGAGATTAAAGCCTTTGCACTGAATTTCATACACTCGAGATGTATTCCAGGGTTCATTTTTTCCCATTTGGTTTGGAAGTTTACTACACTGGCAAGTGTCTGCATTACAATTATTATAGTTAATTATTTTTAAGTTTACTGCAATTTATTTAAATTTTATGCTAAGTTTTGAGTCCGATTATACCAGGACCCACAATCCTTCGTCGCTCTATCAGGTGCCAAGTGATTCGAATACAGGTTAAATTTACTCACGACAGCAATCCGTGTTACGAGATTAACTATTAGCACTGAAAATTGCTCACAATTGACTTTATTACAGCTCCTTGTGTTTTTTATCTGTTCATCTAAGGCTTCTTATTGTCACTGAAATAAAAAAGAAAAATTTTCTTCCTCTACTGATAATTTTACTTGATATTATAACTTATTCCAGAATATGTCTCCGTTATGTACAAATCCCTTTATAATTACTGTCCGTGGACATTCAAAAACTATAGTTCACACAATGATAACCTCTTTAATCTTAAACTGGAGTCCGTTCATATGATTGTTTAAGTTTAATTAACTTACCAAATTTTAATCACCTTGATTCCAAAAATCTGATTTATATCATCCATGAACTACAGATTCAATTTGTGTTCATGGCTGTATTGTGCAACATTTTTCAAAGTCACAGACTCCGAATCAGACGTGTTCAATTTCCGCGGCAAATTGTGGACATTGCACAAATAATTTCCAATAAGGACGAAATCAGTCTGCTGGATGAATTACCTTTTTTAAACTATACAATTCTTAGTTTGTACTGACAAATGCATATACGTAGTGGGCTAGTTATTTACATCAAGATCGAAACCTTGATCTAAATAATTATTATCGTTGCCTGTGAAACCAATGTTCATTTAATTGTTGCTCTGACCACTGAGCCACTCTGCTGCACGCTACACAAAATATTCATTCATATGCTAACCAATGTTTCTTGGTCAGCCTTTCTTTTAGGTAGAGCCCAAATGGCATCTCATTATATCTAAAGTTGTAGATAACCAATTCAACCTGTCATTATAGAGCAGACACCACGCTGCTTGTGGAAGTGGTTTTGAATCAAACGTATTAATAAGGAAAGAAAAATTGGTTGCGTGGGTAGTGATATCAATTATTTAATACAAGTTTACAATTTTGATTTAAACACCAGTTTTAACATATACACACAGTTGTCTGTGTAAACGAAGTATTGTGTAATGTAGAAAAGGTAATTCATTCAGCGGACCGTTTTCGTCATTATTGGGGATTCTTAACTTAAGGCCCAGCATTTTCCGCGGACAAGCCTCAAACTTGGGCACGTCTACTTCGGAAACTGTTGATGTAACCACTGAACCACTCTGCCGCACTCTACACAAAATTTTAAGTTATATACTTACTAATTCTTGGCTAGCCTTTCCCTTAGGTGGAGCCTTAATAATTTCATTAACCGCCCACGTAACCAATGGCCGTTTAACTAAATATAATTTGTGTCATACCTATTTAGGACTTTGAAAAGTTATTTTTTAATAGATCTATCAGTAGACTCGTCTGTACATTTTGAATCCACAGCGTGAAAATAAGAGGGGAAATGAATCTTACTGTTAATGTTGTTGTTCAAATTAACGTTTAACTAAATCATGAATCGACGTTTCAGTTATACTCAAACAAAGCTATTGTTTGGGTTTATATGGATGCCATATGGGCACCACCTAAAAGAATAAAGACTAACCGAGTAACATGAGTTAGTATATAACTGAAAATTGTGTACTGTAGCCTGCGATAGGATGGCTCAGTGGTTAGAGCACCAGATTACGAAGCAGACCTCCACGGGCTCGAGCCGTGTCCGCGGCAGATTGTGGCCAGTACGTGAGGAGTTCTCAATAAGGACGAAACCGGTCTACTGGATGAATTGCCTTTTCTACACTATACAATGCTTAGTGTATACTGACAAATGTAATCTCAAACTTGATTATAGTAATTGTTTTCACTGTCCGCGCAACGACTGCTAATTTAAAGCTATTGTTTGTAAGATTTACCATAGAATATGGGATTAACTTTGGCTTATATATGGTTTTTACGCTTACTAATTTGTTATTGAATAATTTAAAATCTGATATTCATAATGATATCATTTATTTTTTGTTATCTTAATTTTTCTATTAATCCAGTGCCGTTTATCGAGTTTAATCGTTGTTAATAGACTTGTATGTTAACTTTTACCTTTCCATACAACAATTCTTCTTTCATTAGATAATCTATTTATTACTCTTTTTTCAAAAGAATACTCTTTTTTTGCTATTTATTCATTTTACCTACCTATCTTAAGCCTTTCACTTTTCTATAGATTTGATTACTTATCCTGGTGAAAGTTAAAAAAGACGATACCCTCATTAACTGCATTTACCTCTCTTAATTACATTATTTTACATCGGAAAAAATGGTCCGATGCAAGAAAAGTGTAATTTAACGCTCAGCCACAGTAGATTCCTTTAGATGGAGTAGCACGTGTACATTATTATATATAACTAAATACTTAGCATTTATAGATAAAATAACCCTATTTATTGGACCGACCCGATCTAATTGTTAATTTATTTAAAATGAAAATATTTTAACGATAAGATTTTGAAAAGAATTTACAAAAGATTTGCTATCAATGGGATACAGATTGAAAATATTTATGAGCCAATAACACACGAAGTTACTTCGAGGACACAATTTTTTCCGGCCTGATGACTTTCGGACACCATTGAACTCTACCTCCAGCGTTATCTTGATCTCTAATTCTATTGCCGGGACACTGTCCACATAAACTTTAAAACATATTATGATGCCCCTGCCTGTGCTGTTGATGACCGTTATAATTTATCATGGTTACTTGCAATAGTTCTAAGCATATTTAAGAAAGCGACTGCCACCATGAACTCTCTGTTGTCAATGGTATTACATGAGTGGTTCAGTCGGCAAGCCTTGATTCTCAAGCCATATTCACTCAGGCTATTCACACCGTAAGAGAGACGGTTCTCCGATTAAAAAGAATTATATATTTTTTGATGAAATTTAATGTTTGGGGTACTGTGGGTTTGGGTCTGAGAAGTGGAGACAGAGATGATAATGTGGTTTCGTGTAAATATTGCGTTTATGGAGGGCTAGCAAATTAGTTACTCAAACCAGAGAGGATGATCATAGATTTGAAGCTGTGTTTGATCTCAAAATATTTATCTGTTCATAAATAATTTTCGTCATATCTAAAATTCTATTGTTGCTTTAAATTTTACCAGTTGACACCCTCCATCATTTCAGCGTTTTAAGCTTCTACAAGATTTTATACATGCATAACAAAGACTCAAAATTTAACTGCATAAATTTTATAGTATAAATTGGCACGCGCGTTACATAACTTTTGTTCATTTTAGACACAACCGGATGGAGTGTTAAATCCTAAATCAGTGAATATTGAAAAATACACGCAAGATGCAGCAACGATGCAACTTCACAACAAATTTGTGGCAGATTGTGACGAGAAAAATGGGAATTTGCTAAACTCAACCGGTTATGCTCTTGATTGCGCTCATCAGAAAAAGAGTATTTATGAAGCAGTATCGGAGCAGGTTAGTGCTTTTGTCTGTCTATTTGCCAATGATCAATTTCCTATTTGTGCAGGCATCTTATGTCACTCTTTAACTCAAGGATACAATCATGATGTAAGCGCCAGTTCCACCATAAATTTATCAGTATAATTTAAGAGTTGTATACTGTAGAAAGAGGGCAATTCATTCAGTAGACCGGTATTGCCTTTATTGGAAACTCTACCTTTGCTGTCCAGAATTTGCTGCGGACAGGACTCGAACCTGGGCACATCTACTTTGGTATCTGTTGCTCTAACCATTGAGCCACTCTGAAACATGTTCTACACAATTATAAATTATGCTTCTAACTAATATTTCTTGGTTAAGCTTTCCATTTGAGTGGAGCCTTTATCGCGTCAACTTAGACCCAGAGCATACACCACGAAACAAGAGGAAGTGGTATTGAATTTATCATTTGCGTAGGTCATGTTTTTAATTATGCATTTTCTAACTCCTAATGAATCAGAGGGAAATAAGGTACATCCATCCTGTTCGCGTATCCTTCTCGACCTATAGCATTTACTATTTTTATGAGCAGCATCAATTTAGTGTGCATGTTTTGATCATAATTGTGCTTTGTTAGCAGTGAGACAGGATGATATTTTGACCAAAAAACTGTAGTTCCTAAATCACCATGTCAAACTATTTGAGGTTGTTTTAACACGTCAATGCGAGGCAGTTGATATCTTCAAACTGTGATAAAACGATAATCTGGGTCGAACTTTGAAATTCAAAAGCTGCCTCGCCTTGCCCTGCTTTAATTTGACTATTCAAATGGCGCAGTTTAAGTTTCAACATCATTTGGCCAGTGCGTGAAGAATGTAAACAGGTTTCAATTTATTTGAAGTGTAGTATGTCATTTTTTTTAAAAAAAATGAGGAGGAGAGCGACTTAATATCAGTTATAAACATTTCGGAATCAGAGAACATAAGAGCTAAACTACAAAAGTCAGACACCAATTACAGTAACTTAAAAAAGGAAAAAAGGGCTTATAATTTCGGTATCGAAGTGCTAATGCGATCGACTGGCTATTGTATCATTGATCATGACCTCGCTATCCTTTATGGTTCAACTGTATGAGGTGCCTAGTGAGATAAGATAAAGCAACATTGGAGCACATGAACTGTCTTTCAAACTAATTTTTTTTTAAATTTTCAATTCTTTTTCAATGAGTATTTTATCCGGTTTGCTTGGATAGCCATTTTGCAAGCAATACGTCGTATAAAGCCAAATTGATTACTTGTTTAACACGGCAAGTGAGCGGTCGCATGGGTAGTGTATTATGGCTTTTATTCCATGGGGTGGGAAATTTGGTAAGTGAGAATAGAATTATGTATACCGTAGGCAAGTAAATGGGCGATTAATTACGTTAATAAGTCAACTACTGCTTAGTCACTAAACACAAAACCCAAGACCTTTAATTTCAGCATAACGTTGATCCTACTTTATGCTGGTAGGACATGGAAGGTGACCGACTCCGCATGCCACCGCCTGGAAAATTTTGTGCACGAACGCAGTTACTGAGTTAGGTCTAGGCCACTTCCAACTGACCGTCAGCAGGCAGTGAACAGTCGTGAAATTTACGAGCTGAGAGTTCTGTACACCTGTTTCTTTGTGTGCCGACAATGTCACATACAGGTGAAACAACGCTGTCTACATTGGCAGTGTCAGTGTATAAATAGGCGGCCTGCACATCCTGCCCATCAAGATACCGAGGGAATATCGATGGAAAGTCGGATTCGTAGGACAGACAAGCAAGCGAGCGATGTTATGGCCAGGCATTATTAGCTGAGACAAATGCCGCTTAATTGTACAGCACAGTACACTCATCAATACGCAAACACTTGGATGGGCGAAATTCTGTGTAAATCCAACAACAGCCAGAGTTCTGTTGAGTTTTCTGATAACTCTTTCCTATTATCGTAGGCTGTCGCCGAACCCGTCGTATGGGAGGCAGAGTTCTGTACATGCATGCTGGATTGTGTTTGACTATGTCCTTAAGAGAAAAATAATGTGTAAAATTATTATTCTAATAGACGAGCAGGTAAATATGCCGATGATGGAAAGATAATTGGCAATGAAAATATGATTGAACGTGAGTACTATAATAATCTTGCATTTAATTAACTGATTTACTCACGTGTGAATTTAGAAAGCAATTGAGTTTATTTGCGAGTTAACGAATGAAACGAAAAAAGGGAAAATTATTTAAATTTGTTTATTCTTTGGGGAATGAGTATCGTTATGTTCAAAGATGAAGAAATGGGTGATTTTATCTGAGGGGCGGCTGAATAAGTGAATTTGTGACTGAATTACTTCGAAGAGCGTCTCCTGAATGAGTACTCGAAAGATAGATTGATCGATTGAGTGAGTAAGTGAGTAAATAAGTGTGAAGGACTTTGGACCGTTTAATGCTTGATTGAATGTTCAAAAGGGCTAAATCTGTGCGTTGGCTGCGAGATTCACATATAAATTTCCCATTCTTAATGTCTTATAACGAGGTCACTCACAGGCTTCAACAAGTGCTCGATCCCATAAATAGTATTTTTTCCACAAAAGCAATGGATTCATTATGAGTGAGAAATAAATTAATCAACAAACATCCAGTTTCAGTTAGTTGATGTAAAAATCTACGTTTAATTTCCATTTAAATTGGGTTTTAATGAGTCGGTTTTGTGACTGGAAGAAAGGTGGAAAATTTATAGTGTTTGTGTTTTGTGCAGTGTGCGAATACTATTTAGGCTGGACAGTAGGCTTTCTTCTGTTGTACAACTATAATTTTGGTGTTGGATTCCAGTTTTCTTAAAGATCATTTCCGTTTTGAGAAGCCTTCTTTGTTTTGCAACAGCCGCGTCATTTTTTCAATTGATTTTTTATCCGGAAGGTCCATCAAGTTTTACCTCTTTCCAATTGGCTAGTTGAGGGTTATTTTTCGAAATATTAAAGGTTTCTAGTGTGTATGGCAAGCACTTTCTAATGAGCGACCAGTCAATATGTAGGGCATACGTGAACGGAATTGCACATTTCGTTTATGCTGAACTAATCATATCTACTGGGCTAGTTCCGTCATACGCATTCATGATAACATAGTTATTTTCAGGTTTTTAAAAAATATTACTGTCAGCTCTTATTGTGGATGCGATATATATATATATATATATATATATATATATATATATATATATATATATATATATATATATATATATATATATGGTCTGAAGTTCCACTTGTCTAAAAAGAGTCCAAAAAGCAATTTCTATTCAATTAAGCAGTCATTTATTTTACGGGTGCTAGTATTAAAGTCGTTAATTATTTCTCTTGCTTTCTTAATTGGAATCGGATGAACTATCTTGTGTTTACGAATAGCCAAAACGAGAAACTTTAAAGACCGATAATGTAAAATAAAAATTACATTTTTACGCGCGACCTTACTAGAATTAAAGTGTGACATAATATTGCAATGCATTTTAGGCCTTTATGATATAGTTGGTAAACAATTTGTGGAAGTATATTAGTGAAATGTTTGCATGACTACTAGGGATGAGAGCCGTGTTTATTATTTACGTGCCTTATATATCTAAACTGCGGTCAATTTTCCGTTAAGCCCTGATGGCGACAATGAAACGTCGAAACTCTACTGTACGTGCAACTGGTGGTAGTTTAGCAAGGTTATACGATTGATTAAATAAAGTGAGGCCTTTTAATTTCAAGTTTACTAACTCGATCTGTTTAATCGATATCACCACCCACGCAAACATTGATCACTTATTACTAGGGTTATCCATGCATGCACTATTAGATACGTGATTAGGGTAACGTTTTGTGAGTGCGTATAACTAATATGTCCTGCTACGTTTAAACACAATTAATTTGTTAGTTAGGCTAGCAAAAGGCAAACCATATTGTAAAAAGGGTCTGAGATTTGTATTTAGCCTATTTAGTCTATGGTATAACCACACCCCCGCACCTGTCTGTTTTGGCAAGTGCCATTTAAATGCGGTGCAAGGACTAAAGGTGATGAACATTTGACATATTTTCTAACAGCCGAAGATATTTATAGACTGCATGTCTGGCTCGCGCGTTATGTTTGTTTGAAGTAGTGAAATCAGGTTTATTTGCGTATCGCGCCTGAAAGGCGGTTTGAGCAGTTACCGTATGAACTTTTACCCTAAATTCGTTGAGAAATTTTTCTACTAGAGGAATTTTGTCCAATGGTTAATAATGAAAGAATTACCTGATATGGGTTTTGACTTGCAAAGACAGAATTCCAGTTAAGCAATAATTGATTGCGCGGGTGGTGGTAAAAATTCTTTAAATAAAGTTTGCGAGCTTGAAGTAAACACCAATCCCATTGTATTAAATCAGTCGTCGAACAACATAACAAAACTACCGCCAGCCGCAACGCACTGACGCGTTTCGACCTTCCATGATCATCATCAGAGTACGACAGCAAACTGACTAGTGAGGATCAAAACGCATTGCATATACATGGACAGCAAAATTATCCATGCGGCTCTCACCTGGATTAGTCTTGCTTACATTGTACGTGACTGGAAATGTCGCTGCACAATTTCTACGCACTCACGAACATTAGCTGTTTGTAGGTTTCGCCACATATGCATGTATAGGCAATACAATTAAACAATAATTGATTGCGCGGGTGGTGGTAACAATTCTTTAAATCAAGTTTGCGAGCTTGAAGTAAACACCAATCCCATTTTATTTAACCAGTCGTCGTACAACTGGCGGTAGTTTTGTTATGTTGTTCGACGACTGGTTAAATACAATGGCATTGGTGTTTACTTCAAGCTCGCAAACTTGATTTAATGAATTCCAATTGTTTTGTTTTTTGAAAATATTTCGACGGTCATTAGCGGACACCTTCTTCAGTTCACCCATCATTACAAGTTTTAAACAAAAAACTAATGAAGCACGTTTCTTTAGTTTGTTTTTTTAATAATTGTTAAAGTCAATGATTAGAATTTTGACATTGATGGCTTTGCCTTTAGTCATCCGATACAATATTTCTTACTGTTGTCCGGAGAGGTTAGCAGTCCTATCTATCACAAAACAATATTTCACTTGTTCAGCAATTAACTTTTTATTCCTACATTATATAGTAAATCCATTTTAAGCCAAACTATTTTTATTTCGATCATTTTTGTGCATGTCTATTTTTAATTGAGAATTAAGTCATGTACTGGAGCGTACATTTACTAATACGCAGATTTATACAACACAGTTAGAAGGAAGTTTTTGGCGTTTGAATTCAACCTGACACTATTATTTGGCAAGTTTTGTAGTCAATTTTGAAAATAAATGGATAATTTAGATAAATTGAATACATTATGCAATAACAAACGGGAATCGAGAAACGTACATTCTGAGGCACGTACACGCATAAGCACAAAATTTCACTATTCTCTATTCAATTCATGTATGAACATGTTTTGATTATTTGCATATGACAGCTTGTGCTATGCGCAACGCTTATTTGTGCTTTGCTTTGAATAAACCTACAAATTCACATGGTTTGGAGTTTTAGTCATTAAAAACGTGTTCACCTATTGAGGAAACGTTTTCCACCACTGAATGAACAGTAGAAATGCTTTAATTATTTCACAGTGAAATGGTGAAATGTTTATACATGCCTCAGACTGTGCGTTTCGCGTTTCCTTTCCGTTGTTGTTTAATGCGCGTGTTTAATCTAACTTAATTCTTTTTTATAACAGAATTAAATTTATAAAATGAAAATTTTTACAGTCAAGTAGAGTTCAGGCTTAGAGAAAATAGCCATTTTTAACTGTGTTGTATTGACCTCCTTCAAAGCAAATTTACGCTTCAATTCACTACTTATTTCTCAAATTAAATTAAAAATGCACATAGATGGCTGGACTAAAAATTATTCTTGATTTAAAAGGCTATGAGACGTCACGAAATTTCCACCTTCGATATATGCAACTAACAAAATTATAGGATATTTAAAAGAGTATGCAGAGGAAACCCGTGCCTGCTACTTGTGGAAAACCAGTTTACAAAATCGAAACCTCTTATCAGTATCTTTTATCCATTTGAGCGTGTGGCTTTCGAGAGTGCTGTTATCAACCGGATTATGTACGCCTTCGAAAGATAAAATGCAAAATTATGTAAAGAATTATTTGATAACGAGCGAGTCTCTAGGGCTTTATCAGAGAACGTGTTATGCGTTCATTTTCGACTATATGAATTGGCCTCTATCAATCAAACAGAAAGACATTTCACCGCTTGAGCTCAAACCCTGTATATTTACGCATTCGTGAATTTGTATGACAGTGCTACATGAAGAATTTCAAAAGAAGATGAATTTCGCTCTCTACTATAAGCTGAACTACGTTTCACCTATAGGAATTTTATGTTAAGCACAAATGATTCAGTTTTACAGAGGCAGAGCAAGGATTTGAGGCACAGCAACGAAATGAAGTTATTGAAGCCACATGAACAGAATTTGAACCCCAATGGCATATGCGTTACGTTTAAATACCGTTTGTTGCGGAGAGCTAATATATATGCAAGTATGTATTAGGTGTTGCGAACCTAGTAACAAATTAGTTCACTTGTGACCAGAAGGATAAACCAAAGGCAGCATGAACGGAAAGTATAATCTCATGCACATTCGTTTCGTGTTTACTGGCGACTCATCAGCAGGAGGCGGTATTACGCCCTTTAACCACTATATATTTGGGTAAGGAATGTGGGATAATAATAATATTGTTGTTATAAATACCAATGCATCTATTTTTTTACAACTGGGTGATTTTCTTGATGATAAACGGAAATTCAAACTATGTCAGCAAACAAAGACAGATGATAGACTATCAAGGATTCAGTATGACAGTCTGTTAAGGATAAATCTGAAGCAATTCAGCAATGAACCGATGATGCAAGTTCTAATGATATCGATAACATCATACGTCTTGTAGAACCCGCAAGACCAATGGGCATGCTTACGGTATGCCCAAGGTACACTTATTAGTGATAAAATATCATGTAAAACTTCAAATGCCAAACATTTTTGTTCGCGACATTTTTAATTTCCGAAATAAAATTAAATCGCACAAAATTAAAACAATGAAATACTTTGGCATGAGACATTTTAATAAACATTCCCGTTGGCACAATTATCGATTTTCTTACAAATTTATTAATAATACCCACCCAACGAAAGAAGTTTGTTTAGGAATATAAACTAATCAGGTGAACAGTTTGTGAGTGTGTTTGTGAATGCCTCATTAGCGTGTGTTTTCCGCCTTCTTTTCGCTTCAATATAACTTTTGAGCTTAATGCAACTTAATTTTCTCTGTTTTTTTAATTTTTCCGCCCTTTTCTTGTGCGCGCCAATTTAGGTCGGTAAAATCCTGAATCCTTTACGTGCATCGAATTTTGGCCTTGATTAATGGGTTCTCGCCTGTCGTTTCCTTTTGAAGCCTTCCATCGGCTGATTGTCTGAAAATGACGATGGAACCAGATTTTCTGCTTTTTTAGGAATTTTCGGGACATCATTTCCGGTCCCATCTTCAGGGTTGACACAATACTCACAGGAAAAAGACAATTTTTGGCAAACTTGGTCATGAGACTGGAAATGAAGTCCCGAAAATTCGGAAAAAAATCAGAAAATCCTGTTCCAATGTCATTTTCTGAAAAGCAGCTGATGGACGACTTCTGAGAGAAGGGACAAGTGAGAACCCATCAATCAAGGCCAAAAATTGTTGCACCTGGAAATGTGAAGAATTCAAGATTTCACCGACCTACGAGTGCTATCAGTTGTCCCGCACAAGAATATGGCGGAAGAATAAAAATCAAGAAGGACAGAACCGCGCAATATAAATCAAAATTTATTCTCTCTGCTTTGAAAAGTGGCCTGTTTAAGGTACCAGCTTCTGTGGTAGACTTGAGATTTGGCGAAAAGAAATTGGACATTTTAAACTGTTTTATTGACTCACCGTGAAAGAAGTTTATAATGCAATATGTAATTCATTTCGCAATTTAATTTGGAAACCATTTAACATTTCAAGTCCACATGACTCAGGTATATACAAACAATATAAATATTTTTTATATGTACAAACCATGATCGAGAGTTATAACACAGAATGCAAGAAGGAAAATTCTGCATAACGATAATAGCTAATAAAGTATAATCAGATTCACCTTAGATGTTGAGTGTTTTAATTATAAAAAAATAATTATAGAAATTTGGAAATAAGGAGAGAAAGGTAATAAGATCGTAGAATAGAAAGTAAGATTCACGTAAAGCGAGATAGGATGAGCGAAAATATTCGTCAAACTAATTTTTATAAAACTTTTCAGTAAGCGAACGTGTTTGACGATATTAAGAGTGCTAGTGAAATATTTAGTTAATTAGTGATCGATCGCATGTCCATGGGAGTAAAACATTAAGAAATTTTTATTTTTAATTGATCAAATTCGTAAATGGTGAAATATGTGGGCGTGTAGGTTAGTTTGACTAAGCGTAACTTCATTTTGAATATTTCTTTGGAATCATATGTATTCAATATCATGACTTAAAATTTGTGCAAAATTATTTGCTTGTAAAATTTTGCAATTTCCATGTATATATATTTTTTGGATTGTGTGTGTGTATTCCTTAGGTGCAAGAAAAATTTGATTATTACGTAGTCATGTCAAAAATTTGTATTGGCCTGTCATAATCAGTTACCATCAATAATTGGAAAATCAGCAGTGCGATTTGCACAATTACCATTAAAATGAAAAATACGTCAGTGGAATTTACTAAAGATTGGCCTGTTAGTTTGTGAATGAAGAAACACTATAGGAGTTTGCATGGCGTTTATCGTGTTTCATGGTATAAACTAAGAAATGTTTTGTATACCATTTCTCCTCTCTTCTGATCACTAGGTTTACTAGAGAAAGGCGTTTCAAGGGTATATTTGGACGAGTTCATTGTGTTTAATTTAATGAAAATTTTCAAATTCCTAAACTTTGTTGTATTCAATATTCAACGTAGGTGGGCTTCGAAATAAAGGATTCTAATTGAAGAGGTGAGGCCGTAAGTTACTTACCGACAGACTCAGAAGTTAACAGGCCACTGTTGTACAGGTATTACTGGGTGTAGATAAAAAATGTCATTTGGTAGCGCCTGCCTTATTAAGCAAACCTTTTATTTCGACACTTTTGTCTATCACTAAAGTGAATCGCGAAACAATTTTTATATGAATGCGTACATTTATTGAAAAACATGTTTATACAACACTGGTGATAGATGGCCAAACACAACAGTATTAGGCAATAGCAATATGAACACTAATACTTGATTATTTATACTCCAGTACACTCAACTGCGAATATCTTATATTTATGCATGCATGCATTAGAAATAATAAAACTACGACTACTACTAACCATCACTAAATCAGCATAATATGTTAATGATTCGCAGCCGCAGATTCATAAAAATAATAGTGATTTGTGAGCTGCAAACAAAAGGTGTGTCGACTATTCCTAATGAAGGATTGTGATTGTCATTCTGACTTCTTTTCTTTGGCTCACATGGTTTGATATTCTTTAATGTTACTGAAACGCCTCCAGTATAGCTAAACAAGTCATGAAAGCACGAATAATGTCACGCCAACTGTTAGGTCCAGTCTGTATTTGTTGCATTAGGCAAAGCGTTCCTCGTAGCAGTTTCATTTATGTGGCGCAATTTGATATAAAGAAATCCACATGAACAGAATTTGAACCCCAATGGCATATGCGTTACATTTAAATACCGTTTGTTGCGGAGAGCTAATATATATGCAAGTATGTATTAGGTGTTGCGAACCTAGTAACAAATTAGTCCATTTGTGACCAGAAGGATAAACCAAAGGCAGCATGAACGGAAAGTATAATCTCATGCACATTCGCATCGTGCTTACTGGCGACTCATCAGTAGGATCCGGTATTACGCCCTTTAACCACTATATATTTGGTAGTAGAATGAGGAATAATAGGACGGTACAATCTCTTAGACGAATGTGTAAACCTGTAACAGTGAAGCTAGCATCACCTAAAGTCAACGACAATGCGACTTCAATGCTAACTCACACTACATAATATATATACCGAGTCTGTAAAGGATACCAACACTATGGCTATTGTGTTAGTAACTGATACCAACATTATTGTAACGAAAAGGTACATGGTACTAACACTATGGTTTCCGAGTCGGTACATGGTACCAACATGATGGATATCAATTTATGCGATAGTTCACCGAAATTGAGAATTACAACAATTTCTGAACACCTGTTACTCCAGTAAATCCATACACCCTGGCCTTGATCGATATCAGTTATCACATTTCGCGGTAAGCATGACATCATTCAATTCAATATATAACAGTTAATTACTGTTTGTTGCGGAGAACTAATATATATGCAAGTATGTATTAGGTGTTGCGAACCTAGCTACAAATTTGTTCAGTTGTGACCAGAAGGATAAACCAATAGGATCGCAACCTAGATATAAATATTTTATATCATAGCCCGTGCAAACATTATTCGGTTATTTATTTGGATGCTCAATTCGATACCACTTACACAGATAGAGTGGTGTCTGTTCTATAATGACAGATTGAAGCTGGCTAGTTGGAACTTCACGTCTAAAGATATACCATATGGGCTTCACCAAAGGAAAAGGCGAATTAAGAAACAGCAGTTATTATATAATTACAAATTGCGTGTAGTGTGGAGCAGGGTGGCTCATTTGTTATAGCACCGGATTCCGAAGCAGACATGCCCAGGTTCGAGCCCTGTCCGCGGCACGTGATAAGTTCCCAATCAGGACGATACCGGTCTGCTTTTCTACACTATACAATTCTTAGTCTTTACTGACATATGTAAGTAATTAGTGGGTCAGGTTCTTATATCAAGATCGCAACCTATTTTATAATAATTGTTATCACCGATCCAGCGTAACCAATTTTCGTTTATTTGTGTAAATATTTATATATATATATATATATATATATATATATATGTCTACAAACAAATCTCTTTATATATATATATATATATATATATATTGACATGCCAAACGAAATCGAAAAATGTAATCGTAGAGACAGTGTGAAATAAGGGAACAACCAATCGACTGTCTGCATCACCTCCAGTTCAATCTCAATGCCCGAACAAACTTGTTCTGATACATAAATCCGGCTGCAGTTTGTTTATCAATAAAGCTTCGTATATGGCTAACTCCTTTCTGTTATTGCATTTAGTAATTATTTTAAATGCTACTTCAGTAGAACAGGTGTTTGAGTTGCTATGCTCTCTCCTTTGGGTAATTAGATCGGCCTACGTAAGTTGATCGACAACTTGTGCATGTATATTGATAAATAATACTGGATGTCGACATTAATAGCTGGAACTGTTTCTTTCTCAAATTCTTCCCGAGTATCTACAAATGATCATCTCTTTATAAATAAATAAATAAATAAATATATATATATATATTCTTATAATTAGGAAAACACAAATAACAAAGTGGATAAATCTCTGGGTTGTCAAATTGCAAGACTGAACGACGGCGAATACACCGCTTTCACAAAGAAGATAGAAACACTGATGAAAATAACAGCGGACAAAGAAACCAAGGACCTCACGAGAGACCTGGACAAATCACCTTCGCAATCCAAATTTCCTACGAACCCAGACGCTTTTATTCACAATTATTCAAAAGTGATCTTGTCAAAACACCAGAAAGAATTACTCTCCTTAGGAGCAAAATTCTGCGTAGTCAAGAAAAACCTAAGTGAACGTGACATTATTGACATTCAGGCTGGAACGGAAAATTTCTACAATGACTTAACGAAAGACACCGCCCCACATGCATTCAATGGACAAGGACTGAAAGCTGAGATAGTAAGCGCACTAGAACAATACAAGAAGGAATTCAAAGGCAGCCAAATCATCACAAAACATCACATAGACGAACTCAAAAAACTCCAATCAGACAAATCCATACGACTTGCCACACCCGACAAAGGATCAGGAATTGTTATACTTGAAGCCGACGCTTACAGGAAGGCCATGAACGATATAATAAATGATCAATCTAAATTTAAGCATGACATCAAACAGAAAGATGATTCAACGAACATCGAATCAAGAATTAATGCAATTTTGAAAAAGATGGAAAAACATGTTCTAACATCGATGGCTGACTCCGAGATTAGATCAAAACTCACAGAAGACATCCAAAAAGCAAAACCAGTCGGAACAAACACCGCAAGATTGTACGGCAAACCAAAAACTCATAAAGCCGTGACAGCCTCAGGAGCTCCTTCGATGCGGCCCATTATGTCAATGATCAACGCTCCACAACATAAACCAGCCAAATTTCTCTGCAAACTACTTGAACCAATACGGAGCATCATAAACGCTAACACTATCAAGGACTCCTTCGAACTAGCAAATGAATTGAAGGGGAAGAACATCCTACAGAATAAAATGGTCTCGCTTGACGTCTCATCCTTATTTACAAACATACCACTGGATAAGACAACGGAGATCTTGTGTGACCTCATCAAAAATGAGTTTTTTGACTTCCCTATAGACACCAATGACATCAAAGACCTCATATTAGCATGTACTAAAAACGTGCAATTTACATTCGAAGGAATATACTACCGTCAGATCAATGGTGTAGCTATGGGAAGTTGCATCGCACCCCTCCTGGCAGATGTATACATGTATCACCTGGAAAAACGAGCCTAAAAGGTATAATTGACCAGTGCGCACTCTACAAAAGGTATGTAGATGATATCTTGTTGTTCATCTCAGAAGCAGCAGACCCTTCCGAAATCCTCAAACAAGCAAATGGAGTCGATCCAGACATCAAATTCACTCTCGAGGTAGAGAAAGACGACAGTTTTTCCTTCCTTGACATCAAAATCACTCGAGAAGCAAACGGAGATTTGACACTGGCCATACATAGAAAATCCACTTTCACCGGACAATACATTCACTACAACAGTAGTGTGCCAAAATCCCACAAAAGAAACTTAGTAAACAACCTAGCAAACAGAATCAGGAAGATCTGCTCTGAACACAAGATTGAGGAAGAACTGGGCTACCTCAGGAAAATTTTGCTAATGAACAACTACCCAGAGCGTTTCATTGATGTCAACATCAGACCACGGCAGATTCGTACTAGAGAGGATACCGGCAAGCAGGTTTTCCTAAACTTACCATTTAGAGGCGACGTACCAGCCTCAATAACTGCACGGCGGCTGAATAGAATAACTAAGGACAACTTTCCCAGTGTTAAAGTTAATATGATATTTAGTACACAGAGAATCATGAGGTTGGATGCCAAAGATCAATTGCCACTTCTCTCCAAATCATTCATAGTCTATAAATTCTCATGTATGTGCGGTAGCACATATATCGGACGTACGAAGAAGCAATTGATAAGCAGAATCCAGCAACATTTGCCACAGAAATTGATTAACAAAGGCTTGCCACCGTCAGGAAAATCAGCTATTTCCGATCATATATTGGCAACGGGGCACCCTGTCAATTCGACCAATTTCACAATTCTACATAAAGCAAAATCTGAAAAATTACTTTTTATCTACGAGGCGCTTTACATAAAACAACAAGCACCTGAACTTAACATTCAAAAGTTTCATCAACATGATATCCTTATCGACTGGCCAAGGATAACAAAATTCAACAACAATCTACTAGTATCCAGCCAAGAACCAACAGGCCCTCGACTAGAATCAACAAACGTACAATCGGATTGGCAACAAACTGAAGTGGAAATAACAGAGGCGCATACGATGACAGAAGTCTCCAAACAATGTGAGCGTTTAACACTGCAATCCACACTGGCGTTGTTACCACGTGAAAACGAAAACTTTGCGCAACGAGGTGAAACGATCAACTATACTGGGAAAAATAGCACTTGTATATGTAACAGTGAACAATGCGCACACATGGTTAGTTCTCAAGCTATCAAAACAATAATGACAAGATATCAGACATCACTTCGCAATACTGCGAGAATGACCTTTACATGCAAACACGCATACACACAAACACAAACGCATACACACTCACCAACTAGTCAAAACAATAAACAGCAGTAAAAACGAGTCAGATTTGTTACCACTAGCATAATCAAATGAAAACCCAAAATGTATAAATATGCATGATTGTATGAGATGATTAGTATTCACGAAATAAATGGCCTTTATCCACTTTGTTATTTGTGTTTTCCTAATTATAAGAATGCTGTGGTAAATTCAAAAGGAATGGACATCATAAATATATAGAGATATATATATATATATATATATATATATATAGCACATATTTAAAATTGTAAACGTGTAGGAAGGCGTGAAATAAAGGATCAATGTCGACGTGATTTATTATTTATAAATATACATGAGCAATTGATCGATCACTTTTCGTGGGCCGCTCAACCCCACGTTTAGTTACTCGAATGAGAGAGCATTAGAAAAAAACATCAAGTGGGGAATAGGCGTCTGAAATCGTGTAGCACATCGTTGAATCGTCACAATTATGTTCTCCAGACGTAGCATTTAGGATAGCTACTAAATGCACTAACAGAAGGGAGTTAGCCATATACGATGTAAGATGAAATTTATACTAATATTAAGATCGGAACCTTCAATTAAATAATTGATATCACCGCCCACGCAATCAAGATTCTTTTAATTGTATTTGTAAGGCTTTTGTAATATAAATTGCAATCATGAATGCTTTGCTCGACGATCATCGCCACATCGTGTTAAATATTCTGAAGATCAATAAAATATATCGGATACATCATTCGAACAAAATACTGCAAGAAAAGAACATCTCGCAAAACATTGACTCGGAAAGCTAGCAAAATGACATGTTGGTTACATCAACATAATGATATTCTTTCGTTTTTTTTGTTGAATGCCAATATTTGAATGTCAACAATTGTTTTAGGAAATTTTTGTGAGCGAATTGATTATAATTTTGGGCATAACGCATGGATGTATTTGTACGTCAGCTTGTATTTTTGCTTAATTTAAGTTGTTGCTTATTGTAAAAATTCAATCTTTGTCCATTTCTCTTATGAATTATTATAAGAATAACCAAATATTTCACTCAACAAGCAATTTCTCGAATTAAATATTCTTATTTTTTACTGTATTGGCATGCTATTAAAATACTGTAGTTCTTTGTCATATCAACTACGATTGGATATTTATTAATATCGAACTAAACTTTTATTTATCTATATACATGCGTAAGTTGTCCACCAATTTGCGTAGGCCGATAGACGAAATGGCCAAAAACTGTAGTAAAAGAACATTTGTAGTTTGAAACCCGTGGCCAAATAGACGTTGAGCCCACGTATGCAATCGCGGAAAAATTCGTTAAATCTTCATGCGCATGTTCCTACACTTTGGTCTTGAAGTAAATTATAGAATGAAATAATAGAAATGAGTTCGCCAGACCTGAAGCTCTGTGCGTAAAAAAACTGCAACCTGAAATGTGCCAGCAGATAAAAAATGTCCTGGTAATGGTCCTCAAATGTAGGTGATGCATGTAAGTGAATGGATGCTTCACTACTTCACACACTCTCTCACTTCTTTATTATTTCTCAATAATTTTTTTTCATTTTTAGAGAAATGTTTATTTGTCGATTCTTAAGGAGAAAATAAGGAAAAGCCTGCACACAAGTGTGCAATCGCAATAAATATAGTTAAATCTTCACGCGCATGTTCTTTCACTGTGGTCTTGAGGTTAATTACCCAATGCAATAATAGAAATGAGTTAGGTAGATATTTAGCTTCGCGGGTAAACAAACTGCAGCCTGAATTATGACAGCAGATATAGCGTGTTCTGGCATTGCACCTGAACTGGAGGTGATTCATGCAAGTGATTGGACGCTTCGTTACTGCACACACTCTCCTTCTAACTTTTTTGACCGTTGGCTTTTACTTTCAAATAAATATTGATTTGTAGGTCATTGAGGTGACGATAAAGGTGAAACGTTTCTTGTTTCTCATAAAATTTATTTTTGTCTCTGCACATGGGAATGTTACTATTTGTTTCTTTTATGCTAATATGTTGCGTAATGTATTGCAATTGGCTTAAGATTTAATCCGTTTGTCTTTTTACTAATTTATTACGTATGTTTTTATTATTTGCAGCATTGAGATAATTTTCATTTGCCGATCGTTACATTGCGTCATTTAATGCCATTTCATAAAGTTCCCTTACTTAACCACCGGCCCACATAGCAAGAACTATTTTCATGTAGAACTAGAACGATATGTCAAAATCAGCAGACAAACTATGTGTAATGCTATTAATATATGAATTGCGTACTCACTGGCTACTCATTACAAGACGGCACTAGGATGACTCAGCCATACCATATACCTCGTCATCAAATGTGTGACAGACAAACGCTGCAATCTCACTGTATATGCTTAAAAATGTTGTAGATTTGGGCCGTATGGCTGGCTTCTACTCATGTTAGAATAGTTATCAGGAGACAAATACTTTTGTTTCTCGCCTAATATAGTAAAATGGTTGGGGTTCCCAAAGCTTTAATCCCAAAGTCTTGGTACGAGACTTGCCCAAGGACAGACCATTTACACGCCTAGATAGTTATGGCTGACTTAGAATTTACTCTTCAGTAAACTAGAACTTTTTGAATAGGGGCATAAATAAAGGTTATCGCCATGGCTTGAACACGGTTACGAGCAAACGGCAGCTTCATTGGATGCGAATTCTATAACTCAGAATGTATACACTTTGAAATTAAATGATTGTTTCTCATCACTTGAAGAATCAGTCTGGTCTTGCTTGTAATAAAGGAGATTATTGGCAAAGATTACACTGAAGCTCAATAATGTATACATATAAGTTTAAATCACGTCGGTGAGCGTCACTTTAGTAGTCCATGATACCACTGAGATAATATTTGAAATTTCAAATATTTTTCATCTTTGCCTCAATGAGGAATTTAAAATGTTGTACATACATTTTTTATGTTACGCCAGCAACCTATGTGTATTTACTATTCGCGCCAAGGTAATGCTGTAGTCACAAAGTTATTTTTAACATTTTTTTACAAAGCATCAATTTTAACACGTTTTAAAAAAAATTTTAGTATCTCATATATTTCAATGTACCAATTTGTCTTTGTTACAATTATTTTGATTGGGAAATTTGAGTTGGCAAAGCGATCTGTACATCGTCAGTTTCCACGTCCGTATTCTGATCTACTATCGCCATCTTCACTTGCTCATCCCAAGCGTAAAGAAAGACAGGCTGCTTGTCAAGTAGAGCTCCTGGGTCGCGGCTCTGTGTCTCCACCGACCTCTTGGTCTTCAGTTGTGCTTGGATTACAGGATAAAAACAAGGCCAAAACACCACAAGAATGTGTGGAAAATTTGACGCGGAATAACTTCTTAGATAAATTTGATACAAAGAGGGTGAATTCTATAGGCTCTAACAGTTCTCGGGCTGAGTGGTATAATGCATCGACACTTTTGGCAGCTCCAAGAGAAAACTCCACGTGTAATTATCGTTTTTCAACCACAAACAACTTTGGCAAGCATGTAAGTAGAAAAAGCCAATCAAATATTTTCTCTGCATCACAAGACTGTAAGAAAGAAAACACAAACCTAGTTTTTAAATCAATGTCAGATTCGTGCTTATTAGATGTTGGCGGCTTTAAGCATCTGGAACACCAATTTGACCGTCAGAATTTGGCTAAAAAGTCGAACAGAAAAGCAACGAATTTTAACAATCTGGTTCTTCAACAACAAAATATGAATTTAGCCGAATCCGGATTTAGACACCAGTCGGATAATTGTAAGAGCCTCGTTTCCGATTGTTCAAGTAGAGATCAACAACTCTGCCATGGACAAGAGCTTGGCAATTTAATAGAAAGTCAGAATCATCAGGATGAAGTAATCTCTCCGGTATTATGCAGGACTTTCAGTAAAATGGATAATTTTCAACCGGTTCGACAGATTACAAATAACGGCAAAGTAAGGGGAATTTCGGAGCAGAGACATCATTCGAGTCAGTCAGATGTAAGCCGGGAACAGCATCAGTATAAAACAACTGTCTCGAAAATTGGATCAAATTTATATTTCGAATCTGAGATTACTCGTGTGTACAATTCGCATCAAGGTTAGGACACGTGAACATGTTTTTATATCGACATTTTTTTACAAATAGAAATAAGTTATTAATAGGATTCATTTTTTTGGCTGAAAATATTGTTCAAAACAAATAAACTGAAGATTTTTTTTCTTTGCAAAAATTATGTTATTTGTTCGAGTATATTTTGCGAAAATATTTCTTTATTGAACGATCGAATAAATCAACACGGCTACGATTATAAGCACCTGACCCATTAATTACTTCCATATGTCAGTATAAACTAAGAATTGCATAGTTTAGAAAAGGAAATTCATCCAGTAGACCAATTTTGTCCTTATTGGGAACTCATCACTTACTGGCCAGAATTTGCCGCGGACAGGGCTCGAACCTGGGCACGTCTACTTCGGAATCTGGTGCTCTAACCACTGAGCCACCCTGCCGCTATCTGTACTACACACAATTTTAAATTAAATACTAAATGAACAGACACCACACTACATTGGAAGTGGTATTGAATTTAATTATATAAATAAATACGACGTTTAAATTAATCCAACCTTCCAGATTAACTAAAGTTGCGATATATTATTTGGTACACCCGTATGCTGTCACCGCAAGCATTCATCATATGCACTACTTTTATGGATAGCTGGTATAAGGAGGATTTATGATATTACATCTTGAGTACAAAAGTAAACTACTTGGCGGTATGCGTAAAGACAATTCTAGACTATAATTAAACGAACATTGGTTGCGCGGGTGGTGGTAACAATTATTATAATCAAGGTTGCGTTATTGATATAAACACCTGACCCATTAATTACTTACATATGTCAGTATAAACTAAGCATTGTATAGTGTTGAAAGGCAATTCATACTGTAGACCGGTTTCTGTCCTTATTGGGAACCTACTGGGTACTGGCCAGAATTTGCCGCGGACAGGATACGAACCTGCACGTCTGCTTCTGGAATCTGGTGCTCTAACCACTGAGCTATCCCATGCACACTACACTACACACAATTTTCAGTTATACTAATCCAATGTAACTTGTTGGTCAATTTTCCTTTTAGGTGGAGCTCTCCATATGGCATCCATTTAGACCCAAAGTTCCAATCTAACCCTGCCCAATCTGTCATTACTGAACAGACACCACATTACATGGGGAAGTGGTATTGAAATGAACATTTATAAAATTAAACGAACATTGGTTGCGCGGGTGGTGATAACAATTATTATAATCAAGGTTGTGGTCTTGATATAAACACCTGACCCATTAATTACTTACATATGTCAGTATAAACTAAGAATTGTATAGTGTAGAAAAGGCAATAATTCTAGACTATATTTGCTCATTCTTTAACCCACTAAGTGAGATCTCCCTTGGTGTATGTATGGAGGAATTTTTTTATGTTCGTACATTTAATTTTAAAGAGGCATTCTTTTATGTGCGCATTCGTATATATGTACGGAAATATTTATGTATATATATATATATATAAAGATATATATACATATTATGTATATATATATACATATATATACATATTTTCATGTTTTTATGTATATATATGTATGTATGTATGTATGTATGTATGTATGTATGTATGTATGTATGTATGTATGTATGTATGTATGTATGTATGTATGTATGTATGTATGTATGTATGTATGTATGTATGTATGTATGTATGTATGTATGTATGTATGTATGTATGTATGTATGTATGTATGTATGTATGTATGTATGTATGTATGTATGTATGTATGTATGTATTGTATGTATGTATGTATGTATTTATGTATGTATGTATTTATGTATGTATGTATGTATGTATGCATTAAGGCATGTATATATATATATATATTGTGAGTTAGCTTTGAAGTTAAATCCTTTGTTTTGGATTGATGTCAGCTACTGACTCAACAATTATAGTGTTGGCCCTATTGAAAGGCTCGGTTTTATTATACATATAATGTGTTGGCTTTGAAGTCGCATCGTCGAAGCTTTTGTATGAAATTAGCTCTACTACTGCCAATATGCTCAGTCGTATAGGACATTGAAATGTCCAAATTTCGCACATTTTTATCCGAAATATAAAATGGATATGGGGCGAAATCCAATACCGGCTCCTAATTTTGACTCGCCACTTAGCATTAAACGAAACTGCCCATGAGATTTTGCTGACTTTAGTTTATACGTCTGGTCCTATTTGAACAAATTTGTTACAAAGTGCGTAAAAGCTATTACACAATTGTATACACATTGGTTATCCGCATTGAATAGTATGTAACTGTTATAATTTACTTGAATGATGTCATGATTACCGCAAAAAATAATAACTAGTATCGATCAAAGCCAGAGTGTATGGATTTGCTGTAGAGAAAGGTGTTCAGAAGTAGTTGTAATTCTCAATTTTGGTGAAATTGAGCATATCTTGAAGTACATTGTGTTGGTATCATTTTCAAACTCGACAGACATGATGTTGGCATCAAATACTGACTCAACAATCACAATGTTGGAACCATTTACACGCTCGGTATATATTATATATAGTTAGCTAGCATTGAAATTGCATTGTCTTAGACTACTGCTGATATACACCCTCGTATAGGAAACTGTGCCGTCCAATTACCCCATAATCCTAACCAAAATATATATTTGGTATTAGGGTTAATAGCGGATCCTTTTGATAGGTCGCCTGTAAGCAGGAAAAGAATGTGCACACGAGAATATACTTTTCATTCATGATCACATGTTAATCATTATTTGAACTAAATAGATACTAGGTGCGCATCACTTAATACACAATTATAGGTATGTGTATATATATACTTATTTATATATATATATATATATATATATATATATATATGTCTGTGTTTGTGTGTATGTATGTAGATATGTATGTATGTATGTATGTATGCTTGTATGTATGTATGTATGTATGTATGTATGCATGTATGTATGTATGTATGTATGTATGTATGTATGGATGGATGGATGTATGTATGTATTTATGCATGTATGTATGTATGTATGGATGGATGGATGTATGTATTTATGCATGTATGTATGTATGTATGTATGTATGTATGGATGGATGTATGTATTTATGCATGTATGTATGTATTTATGTATGTATGTATTTATGTATGTGTATGTATGTATGTAGGATATATGTATGCACGTATGTATGTAGTATATATATATATATATATATATATATATATATATATTTGTATTCATGTATATGAATGTAGATATGTATACATGTATGTATGTTGGTCTGTTGTTATGGGCGAATCTATGTATGTATGAGTGGGTGTATGTATGGGTGTACGTATATATTTATGCATTTCGTCATTTTATCAAATCTTTTTTTATAATTGTATGTAAAAATGTGAAAATTGATGTGTGTGTATGCACTTACTTATGTTTATACATGTACGCACTTATGTAATTATATATATATATATATATATATATATATATATATATATATATATATATATATATATATATATATATGAATTATGGTTTGTATGTTATTTTTATGTATTCACAAAGAAATGTATGTTTGTTTGTATGTATGTATGTATTTTTTATGCATTTATACATTTATTTATGTATATTTGTATGTTTTTGAGTATACATGTAAGACCTTATGTATGTGTGTATGGACTTACCTATGTGTATGCAATGTACGTGTTTATATATATACTTATATATTTATATATTTGTGTAACTAAGCTTGTATAAATGTAGTTATATATGTATGCATGTGTGTATTTATGTATAAATTTAATTATTTATATGTATATTTGTATGTATTTAGTTTGTAAGTTTAAACATGGATGCACGCATTTTATTAGTTGATCTGCTAATGTATAGTCTTATTTATCTTGCTGAACATTTTTATTTTTGCTACATGTTGTGCAATTATTTTCCAATATTTTGATTTCTTATTTTAATCTGTTGACTATACATAATACTTTATTTTTCTTGTTTGTGTCGTGATACAGCGAAAACTGCTGGGAAGTTGTACTAACGAAGTTGCCTTGCTTTAAATCTGACTTGTCTATGCTGATGTTATGTTGTGGTCAAGTTTTCCTCACTTCTTTTTGTTGTCTAGGCAAATATACTCATATTAACTGAAGTATTATTTTTAGCATTATGATCGGTTTAAATTTTTGTTTGCTATTTTCAATATGGTTATATAGCAGTGAAACATTGGTTACTAAAGTCTTTTGTATTTTTGTGCATGGTGATGATAAAAACTTTATGTCAATCTGCCGTAAAACTTTTACCGAGTCAATATTGTTTGCCTCTCTAACTAATTAGATAAAAATATTGTTCAATAGAGTTTGATCTGAGATTTATTATTATTCGCCAAGTAGCCTTTCGATCTGTCTGACATTTGAATTTTTTGGAGACTTCGGTGGTTTTAACCGAGGCTGTTTATGGGATCAATAGTTCGTTAATTTTATTTGTTATTCAGTAATTGCATCATTATGCTTTGTGAAGGTAGGTTAATACTTGAGCAGTGATAGTATGAATATTAACTCGTATGAAGATGTTAAATATCTTTATATCTTGGAGAGCAGATAAGAATCTTTATGTATTGTTCACTTCACCTCGTACTAAATAATATATGTTGTCCTCCTCAATTTTGTCATATTACGTAAAATATTTAATTTTGTATTGCCGTGTGGAAAAGTGTTGGCTTATGGGGCCGAGGAATTGGTCGTGGGCATGAAATTAGGGGTGAAAACTATAAGAAAGCATGATTAGAAATATTGTTCTTTTCCTTAATCATTTTCATCCTGTCTCAAAATTTGCCAGTACACTAATATGAATAAGGCCTAGACGGTACTTGGACGTAAAACCTTCGATCTTCATAGTTAATCTTTGGAGGTCTGCTTCTGTTTCCTTACCGAAGTTTACAATTTATGAACCAAATTTGTCTTGCCAAGTTTTCGGCTCCAATCTGTATGATGCGTCATCCACCAGAATAGAATAAACTCAAAAAAAGAAGCTACGCACCCTTTTATTTTTGGTGGAAACATTCCTTTCTGTCTGGACGACTTCATTGGATTGAATTTAAAATATTGGTAAAAGAGGTTTGGTGTACAATGTACCATATGTGTTAAACAAAATCATTATAACGTTAAATAGTTCTAATTTTCAATATCAAGTTTGTGAGTATGAGATAAACATTAATCCCATCATATTTAACCAGTAATGCAAGATTGCAAAGTTACCAGCAGTCACGCGTAATGAAATTTTACGACCTTTTATGATCACTATGAAAGCACAGTGGCAAACTGGCTAGTGAGGATCAAATCACAATACATACATGAAGTGTAGAAATCCAGAAATTTACCTCCCACATTTAGTAGTCGTGCATAAATTTTATTAGTCTTGAAATTTGGCTGTTCTATTTCTATGCAGTCCCAAATATAATATGTTTGCGTCATTAGATCAGCTATTTTGTGCGACTAGTTAGATACAATTGGACGGCTTTTATTTCCTGGTCGGAAATTTGACTTAAATAATTAATATCCTTATCTGCGCAATCAGTGGTTATTTAAATAATTGTTGTTGGAATGAATACCAAAGTTAAAAAACGCAATTACAAGACAAAGAATCAATGCTATGACTCATCCTACTGGTTAACTAAATTACGGTACATTACAAATAATTACTTAGGTTCTTCATAGTTTTACAAATATTTAGCTAATTAAGCTCTAGAATTTTCAGCAATTTAAAGTGTCCTTAAACCAAACTTCAATGCTTTAGTCGACTTGCAGCTAGCCAATTCTCAGAACACTTCAGACGATCAAGCGATTATGTGCCAAATGCTGCCACCGAAACGCAAAAAACGGACAGGTACAAAGTGCCGACAAAAGTTGGATATGGCAAGAGAAGACCGTAGAGGGCCTGTTTTTCACGGCAAAAAATCGTCTCCGAATGAAGTTTCTAATATTGTTTCTACTCCAGTATCAACAGACGATATGTGTAATAAACTGGAGTTACTCAAGTTGCATTATTCAACTACAGAGCAGCTGAATCCACTTGAAAACACCAAAAGACCCAACTCATTATTGGCACTAAATGAGATAGAGTATCAAAAAAGCTTTTCACAGGTTTACACGAGTACAGCAGGTGAAATGTCTCGTGTTGAAATGGACTCAGAGACGCATAGAATGCACAAAGTCTTTGAGAGCGATGATATGACAAATAAAGAGGAAGCCAAATTGACAAAACTTCCAACTCGGCACCAATCAAGCCAAATTTCATCGAACTTGCTTTCAGAAAACGCTGTAGCTACCAAAGGAATGGTGCAATCACAATGTCAGGGGCCCACCGAGAATGACGTGTCGACATCTACCATTAAACAGTATGTGATTGTTTACTAGATTTCCATGATTATTATTGCATGTATTCTACAAACATACGCATTCAAACACAAAACGTTAACTTAATTATTTAAATCAAGTTTGTGGATATCAGATAAACAACAATCTAATTTTAGTTGGCCAGTATCACGGGATAGCTAAACTAACGCCTATTGCACAAACTGATGAATTTCATTTTTACATTTTAATCACCTGCATCCGACGGTCAGCTGGCTAGCGGGGATCAGAGCAAAATGAAAATACAAGGTACGAAAACTGTACGGATTTATTTTTTGCGTCGAATATGCATTGTACATGACCGGAATTTTCGGCTGCACAGTTTCTATGCAGTTACGAGCAAAAGAGTTGTTTCACTTTACGTAATATGTAAGTAGTCGATACAGTTAAATTATATTGATTACGTCAGTGCTGATATAACTTCTTCAAAGCAAGTTTGCGGCTTGAAATAAATAGTAATCCAATTCTAGCAATCATGTCGCAAAAGATAGCTTGACTACCGTCAGTTAAAATTTAACGCTTACGTATATCTAGATCGGTTAGCATGTGCTACTCGTTAGATAAAAATTAAGACTCCATCAGCCGCGCTAGTTTGGTCATGTCTTGCGTACGCCCTCATTTTGTCTGCCCAGTAGAGCATTGTTATCTCAGTCCGCGCCAAATTGGTGCAAGAAACCATGTAGACATATTTAGACATAGCAGAAAAAACTAAAGGCATCTAGATTCAAACTGTATAATAAAGGACCCGTTCGTGTTCCAGTATGAGGTCCACATGCGGATCATAAACTCTGCGCGATATGGCATCGAAATGAGCTCATTGGCGATCTTGTTGCATATTTATCGTAAAATTTACTTATTAACTTTCTTTTCTTCGTTGGACAGAGTTACCTGCGAGGTTCGATCGGGCTAATGCAGCGATACCGTGAAAACCGCGGGAAGGTTGTATTGCCGATGTCACCTTGCCTTAAATCTTACTTGGCATCAGTGATGGTGTGAAGAGGTTTAGGTTGACTTATCTGACTGAATATCCCTCTCATTCCAAAAAAGGTCCTTCCGTTCATAATTCACTTTCCTTGAATAATTTGTGTGTCTGGATTATTTTCTATCCTTATTGTTGAATTTTAATATTTTTTCATCTTTTTTGAAAAATTAAAAAAAATTGTTCTCCCTCTTTGTTATATGACATTGAAACATCAGTTTCTAATGGCTTTTGTAAAGCTGTCCGTGATGAGCTGCGCTTACTCACGCGATTCGACCTTGTATTGTCAAATCAGAGCACGATTTCAAATTGACTAGTAATCATTAAAACGCAATTTGTGCATAAGGTATGAAAATGTATTTAAAATAATGGAATATGAAGATAAAATTGGGAGAAAAGAGGTCTTGAATTTGACAGCCAAGTGATCAAGACTAAATAGGAGGGTAATATTTCAAGGCATTGAATGAGTGCTTGCCATATCAGTTGACATCTAAATTTCTTTATTTAATAATAATCTATAAAATTATGTTAAATATAAGCGTGCTTTCGTGATGCATACCTGTATTATTGGGTTTACCTGAACAGAGCTTAAGATAGCATTTGCCACAGGATAGGTGCTGGTTCATTCCGTAGCTGTCGCTGTTGATGAGGGTCCCAATTAAGACGACACCATGATCGAGGAGATAAATTGATGGTTTTTATTCGCATAATTATAGTTTTTAGAAATACCCAGCATCTATACTCCTTGTAACCAATTAGTTCAAATCGGACCAGAAATATTTGCGAAATTCAGCAAAAACTACGTAACAACTCTCATGTACAAATGCGTTTCGTGCTTACTGGCGACTCATCAGCAGGAACCAGTACTACGCCGTATACCAACTATATTTTTGTTCAGAAATGTGGGACTGGTGGACAGCACAGTCTTACATTTCTTGACACAATATTCAGTGGGTATCGGGCGTTATACCGGCTCCTAATGACGAATCGCCAGTAATGTACGAAACGCATGCGTACACAAGATTATTTCCTTCGTTTATGCAGACGTTGATATATCTTTCTGGTTCTGTTTGAACTTATTTGTTATTAGCTTCGCAATGCCTTATACGAACCTCCACATATGTTAGCTTTCGGGAACAAACAATGTATACTCTATAATCCTGTCATAATTCTTTAATTAAACAAAGTTTCTGTAATTACGTTGGCAAACAGACCAGGGCTGGATATGCTGACGTGTGTAGGGGTCAACAAACCTTGTTTAGGCGGTCTAAAATAAAGCCCAACGATATACGTTAGTTCGGTAGTTGAACAGAACATACAACAACAGTTTGTCACACTAATGACCCTCTGAGCAATTTTAAATCAATAAACATAAAGGCTTGTGCAATTATTTACATATAGTCAAAAATTTAAACAGAAAAACGTAACAAAACGCATAACAACGCGGAAGATGATAACCGGGCAGTCAGTATCTGCACTACTATTCGCTGATTTTGCCAGGCAGTCAGTTCTGTCTAACAGCACTACCAAAACTCCTATGTTGAAACTGCATTGACAGGTGCTTGCAAGCGCTTGAAAATAGTTGCCATTCATATTTTTATTAGACCTAGAATTGCGTGCCGATTGCGGATTTCGTGGTGTTGAGGCTGGGATATACGGTTCTTAAATGAAATGTCCTTTTGGCAGTCGCACGTGCTGACGGTAGTTTAGCCACATTGATGGACGGGTTAAACGAAATGGAGTTGTTGTTTAAATAAATTTTGAAAATTAGGTTTCATGAATTTTTATCAACGCCCGCGCAATTAATGATTATTCAATTGTTTATCCCAAAGCCTGACAGTCGAAACGAGGTGCAATTATGTCTCATTCAAAAACAAATGACAACAATACGAGGGATACTGGTGGTGCTCTTATTAATTTTAGAATTTATCTATGCAAGCTCATAGGTATTTCAAAATACTGACTTCAGACAATGATGTCTCTTGCGAACTTTGGCGTAATTCTCGTTTTTTCGCATATAGGGAACTTCCTCTGCCCCAATTAGTCATTGAGTGAACTGGTAATCACTTATTCATTTTTTATTCATGTTCTTAGGCGGCCGTGGATGTTTAGAGTTAATTTGTTGAGAATATTTTTCCATTGCTCTACTACTGTCTGTCTAACTTTGACTTAAAATTTTAAAACGCATGTCCAAATGAAACAACTATTAATTTTTACTTTATAGAATGCTTAATTTATACTGGCAAATTCATTTATAATGGAATTGGTGTTTATCTCAAGCTTGCAACTCTGATTTAATTAATATGTAATCAAAATTGGTCACTAAACCTTATTGTTGTGCTCATCTTCTCTTTGTGGATCCATGTTCGTTTCCTTCTAGCCTTACAGTGATCTATCCTTGGATTGAAGTGAAGGTAAAATAAAGATACAATTACGTCTTCATAAAAGTCCTTTCCAGTTATTGCAGCTGCCTCGGCTTATATTATGAATAACTATTGAGTTAATTACGTTCGTTTGTACGGTGAAAACGCATGTGGATTGTGTAATCTTAGAAGCCATAGCTCAGTGTTTTCCAGGATCAATAACGAATGTGACGCAAAAAATTAGACACAGGAACTTCTCGTATCCAAGGTAGAAAATTTCTGTTTAGGTCAGGTCTTGCAAACATATTATCTGCCAACTTAATAAGTTAACTGTCATATGAAAATTTGTTTTTCGTTCTGGAAAACCTCATAATCATGCCGTAGGCATTTGCTTCTCGTTAGGAATGAGAATTTTGATGATGATGATGATGATGATGATGATGATGATGATGATGATGATGATGATGATATTTCAAGTAAGGAGTTGAATCCAACGGTACAGATGAACACCGATGTCAGTTCACCAAGTCAATGGCACCTACAAGACAGGCGCCTAGAATATCCTGATTCGCAAGCGCAAATTAACCAAGACAGCTGCAATGACAAGCATCATTCTCGACATTATCATCGTCATCATCATCAGCAGTGGCAACAAAATCGTCATCTACGCGAACATCACTGCATGCAACCAGGAACTGTAGGAGAACGGGCGGAGAAAATGAAAACTCTTCGACATATATTGGTTAAACAGGTGGCAAAGCTGTTGCGCGCCAAAGACGATTACCGTTCGCGACAGAGACTCGTTGCTGAACTTTCGGCATACGTCAGATCAGTGAATTCAATGAATACTTATCAGGTAAAAGATCCATTTTTGTGCTCAGTGCTGTCCTTCTTGTTGTGGATTTGACCGCATTTTTCTTGTGCGGGACAATTGATAGCACTCATAGGTCGGTAAAATCTTGAACTTCCTTCATTTTCAGATGATGTAATTTTGGCCTCAATTGATGGGTTCTCACTTGTCCCTTCTTCTTTAAGCCTTTAATTAGCTGATTGTCTGAAAATGACGTTG
>JAQBSW010008439.1:0-34133 GCA_029291075.1 Eudiplozoon nipponicum
ATTCCATAGGAAAGAAGATTTCTGGCCTAATTTTACAGACATTTCTTTCATCCCTTTTACTTCAATTGGACTACCATTCGCGGCCCATAGTTGATAATCAAATGTGGGGCAATCTGCTTCCACCACGTCTGACCTAACTATGCTTACCTCCGCACCCGTGTCTATGAGAAATTCTAATCCAGATAATTCATCCTTAATAATGAACTTGTTGCTGGACACTCCGGCAATGTTTTCAAGATCCCCGCTTAGTGAGAATCGGACTCTCTTGCCTTTTATCTGGGTGCTATTTATACTAGTCGCCTCTTTTGCTTTGAGTATGCCTTTTAAAGGCATATCTGGGAGCCTTTGCAATGGAACCCCCCCTACGGCTCCTACTAGTGGGGGTTTTTCCCTTTTCCCGGTGACGGATTTCTCTCAACCGGTTTTGTGCTTCCTTTCCATTTGGGTCCACCTAATCGCGGGTAATTATAATTTTCATCTTGGCACTTCGCACTGCGTCCATATTCGCCCTGTGCCTTACCCCATCCGCGTGGCCCTTCGAAGCGTTGACGCGAGTGACTCCTTCGGCGTCTAATATACTGGACCTGACTCTGAAGTTGTGCGACATCACTACGCAAGCTAGCAACTTCCCTACATAAGAAACGCAAACTTTCTTGTGTGGTCAGGTGGTTTTCGGTATCTGCCCTGACTGGCTGCATCGTTACAGAATCTGCCATTACAGCATGTACTTGTGGTTCTTGCTGTTTATACACGCCGTCTAACCCTCTGAGTTTTGTCGGCCAATCTATGTTCATTGTGTCAAACACTTCCATTGTTGTTCTGAGCCTAACTGGTAACTCAGCTGTAAAAATGGAGTTGACTACATCACTAGATATATTCAACCTGGAAGCTTTCGTGCAAAGGCGTTCATAAAATTCGGACGGTAACTGACGTCCCATTTTTTCTAAGCGTAATAATTCGCACATTTGCGCTGTTCTTCCAGGCTGATATCTCTGTTGAATTTCTGCCATTAATAACTCAAATGCGTTGTACGGCTTTTCTTTCACAGTTCTGTCTCTGAAATTTTCCAAAGCATTTCGGAAATTCTCAGGCAATGCCATCCATGCTGCAACAAATTTCTCCATAGGGTTCACAATACAATAAGCCTCAAATATCATTTGGGCATCTCCTACCCAACTTGCATGTTTCTCTGACTTATACTGTGGTAGACTAAATATACTTGGACTGGCGTGGTCGCCAAATTTTGTTGAGGCCCCAAACCTATTGGTATTTGTAAGCCCCATAGATGCCAGTTCGCTAGAAGTCCTAACATTCACAGTAGAGTCTGTTTTGCCTACATTGTTATCTGTGTCAATAAGATTTAAATCCATTAGGTCCTGCCCTAAATGAAATACATCTTCTAATTTAATATCGGCATTCATGATCAAGAATTATGGTACTCAAATTGACAATTATTTTATCCGTTTGGAAGGTGAAAGTTGGAAAGCTATATCTTCAGCAATAATCTGCTTTGATGTGTACGTGACCCACAATAATAAATAAATTACCTGTTCCAAGACTCCTCCTCAGTGTTTTATTATATCAGAACACAAGGCAAGTGTCGAAAGATGTTTATTGTGCTAATGTTGTAATCGTTTATTATGGAGAGAAATGTTAAAAATGCAGCAAACGAAAATCTACAACCAGCTCGGAAGCACGATACTCAAAAACTGAAAATAGCGCACAATTATAAAAATCAAGTCTTTAAACAAAGAATGTTCTGGAAAATAAAAAGAAAAAAATTCTTTTTAAATAAAGTTGTTACAATCAGCTATGGTGGTTTAAATTTATCATTCAAGGTCATTTTATAAAAGGCGGAGGATTCAACATCCTCTACACTGATAAAATGAAGACAATTTCGATTTCAAATTGCATTAGGTCTGTCAGTGTGCTTGAACCAAAAGTGTATTAACATAGCGATTTACATTGAACCAACTTTCAGCAATTTGCAATTTCCAGCTTTCATCCATAAGAACTTCTTCTTAATTTGAAGTAACAAAGACTTATTAATGTGGGCCTGTGGCGCAACGGTAGCGCGTCTGACTCCAGATCAGAAGGTTGCGAGTTCAAATCTCGTCGGGCTCATTTCCGTATTCATTGTATTGGACTTTTTACATTATTTATTGCATTCATTTCAATATGTTGACTTGACTATTTACAGATTAACAGTGAATATTCCACACCTTCTAATTATATGCTTTAATGAGTCAGTGTGCATAACTGCAATGTCCATTCGATTTTCAACAATGTAGCCTATTTGGATGTAGGCGATTATACTGTGAATAGAATAGAATAGAATATCTTAATTTGGATTCAAACTACACATGTTCCATCAAATAATAAAATTGGAAAATGTACAATATAAAAAGATATCACATCACATAAATATGTGCAATTAGTTGTACTGTACAATTTATCAGCATCAGAAATTTCTGCTGTAAAGTGTGAGAGATTCTTCATCAAAAATAGGAAAATTTAAGGTGTAATTCGAGTGTAACATTTTGCAAGAAAAAAAGGAACCATGATTAATAATTGATTGTATATATTGTTGTTCAACAAGATGATATAATGCATAACATTTCAGTTTTAATAATACAAAACTTGAGGATAGAATCTCGAGAAGTTATGCTGATGAAAACAATTAATCCTGTCTTTTATTTATGTGCTTTCGTGTTCTTTGTGGAACTACATTGACAAGGATTAGAATTGAAAATGGGGGAAATATAATTCTAGCACGAATTTTGAAGCATTATGTACATATTTGTATATAACTGCGTCAAAATCAGAGAAATATAAAGTTTGTCATAATGTGATTTTAAAAGTAAACAAACTAAATTTTTCATTTGTTCTACAGGATATGTTAAACATTGCTGATAAAATGAAGACAATTTCGATTTCAAATTGCATTAGGTCTGTCAGTGTGCTTGAACCAAAAGTGTATTAACATAGCGATTTACATTGAACCAAATTTCAGCAATTTGCAATTTCCAGCTTTCATCCATAAGAACTTCTTCTTAATTTGAAGTAACAAAGACTTATTAATGTGGGCCTGTGGCGCAACGGTAGCGCGTCTGACTCCAGATCAGAAGGTTGCGAGTTCAAATCTCGTCGGGCTCATTTTCGTATTCATTGTATTGGACTTTTAACATTATATATTGCATTCATTTCAATATGTTGACTTGACTATTTACAGATTAACAGTGAATATTCCACACCTTCTAATTATATGCTTTAATGAGTCAGTGTGCATAACTGCAATGTCCATTCGATTTTCAACAATGTAGCCTATTTGGATGTAGGCGATTATACTGTGAATAGAATAGAATAGAATATCTTAATTTGGATTCAAACTACACATGTTCCATCAAATAATAAAATTGGAAAATGTACAATATAAAAAGATATCACATCACATAAATATGTGCAATTTGTTGTACTGTATAATTTATCAGCATCAGAAATTTCTGCTGTAAAGTGTGAGAGATTCTTCATCAAAAATAGGAAAATTTAAGGTGTAATTCGAGTGTAACATTTTGCAAGAAAAAAAGGAACCATGATTAATAATTGATTGTATATATTGTTGTTTAACAAGATGATATAATGCATAACATTTCAGTTTTAATAATACAAAACTTGAGGATAGAATCTCGAGAAGTTATGCTGATGAAAAACAATTAATCCTGTCTTTTATTTATGTGCTTTCGTGTTCTTTGTGGAACTACATTGACAAGGATTAGAATTGAAAATGTGGGAAATATA
This sequence comes from Eudiplozoon nipponicum, assembly GCA_029291075.1. Taxonomy (NCBI): domain Eukaryota; kingdom Metazoa; phylum Platyhelminthes; class Monogenea; order Mazocraeidea; family Diplozoidae; genus Eudiplozoon; species Eudiplozoon nipponicum. The sequence goes on from JAQBSW010008439.1 coordinate 3,799, forward strand.
ATTCTAGTACGAATTTTGAAGCATTATGTACATATTTGTATATAACTGCGTCAAAATCAGAGAAATATACAGTTTGTCATAATGTGATTTTAAAAGTAAACAAACTAAATTTTTCCTTTGTTCTACAGGATATGTTAAACATTGCTGATAAAATGAAGACAATTTCGATTTCACATTGCATTAGGTCTGTCAGTGTGCTTGAACCAAAAGTGTATTAACATAGCGATTTACATTGAATCAAATTTCAGCAATTTGCAATTTCCATCTTTCATCCATAAGAACTTCTTCTTAATTTGAAGTAACAAAGACTTATTAGCATGCGCCTGTGGCGCAACGGTAGCGCGTCTGACTCCAGATCAGAAGGTTGCGAGTTCAAATCTCGTCGGGCTCATTTTCGTATTCATTGTATTGGACTTTTTACATTATATATTGCATTCATTTCAATATGTTGACTTGACTATTTACAGATTAACAGTGAATATTCCACACCTTCTAATTATATGCTTTAATGAGTCAGTGTGCATAACGGCAATGTCCATTCGATTTTCAACAATGTAGCCTATTTGGATGTAGGCGATTATACTGTGAATAGAATAGAATAGAATATCTTTATTTGGATTCAAACTACACATGTTCCATCAAATAATAAAATTGGAAAATGTACAATATAAAAAGATATCACATCACATAAATATGTGCAATTAGTTGTACTGTACAATTTATCAGCATCAGAAATTTCTGCTGTAAAGAGTGAGAGATTCTTCATCAAAAATAGGAAAATTTAAGGTGTCATTCGAGTGTAACATTTTCCAAGAAAAAAAGGAACCATGATTAATAATTGATTGTATATATTGTTGATTAACAAAATGATATAATGCACAAAATTTCAGTTTTAATAATACAATACTTGAAGGTAGAATCTCGAGAAGTTATGCTGCTGAAAAACAATTAATCCTGTCTTTGATTTATCTGCTTTCGTGTTTCTTGTGGAACTTTACTGACAAGGTTTGAATTAAAAATGGGGGGAAATATAATTCTAGCACGAATTTTGAAGCATTATGTACATATTTGTAAATAACTGCGTCAAAATCAGAGAAATATAAAGTTTGTCATAATGTGATTTTAAAAGTAAACAAACTAAATTTTTCATTTGTTTTACAGGATGTGTTAAACATTGCTGATAAAATTAAGACAATTTCGATTTCACATTGCATTAGGTCTGTCAGTTTGCTTGAACCAAAAATATATTTATATAGCGATTTACATTGAGTCAAATTTCAGCAATTTGGAATTTCAATCTTCCAACCATTAAGAACTTCTTCTTAATTAGAAGTTACCGAGACCGGCGTATGTGGGCCTGTGGCGCAACGGTAGAACGCATGACCCCAGGTCAGACGGTTGCGAGTTAAAATCTCGTCGGGCTCATTTTGGTATTCACTATATTCGACATTTCACATTATTTATTGCAGTCATTTCAATATGTCGACTTGACAATTAACAGATTAACATTAAATATTGCACACCTTATAAGTATATACTTTAATGATTCAGTGTGTATAACGGCAATGTACATTCGATTTTGAACAATGTAGCCTATTTCGATGTAGACGATTATTCTGTGAATAGAATAGAATAGAATATCTTTATTTGGATTCAAACCACACATGTTCCATCAAATAATAAAATTGGAAAATGTACAATATAAAAAGATATCACATCACATAAATATGTGCAATTAGTTGTACTGTACAATTTATCAGCATCAGAAATTTCTGCTGTAAAGAGTGATAGATTCTTCATCAAAAATAGGAAAATTTAAGGTGTAATTCGAGTGTAACATTTTGCAAGAAAAAAAGGAACCATGATTAATAATTGATTGTATATATTGTTGATTAACAAGATGATATAATGCATAACATTTCAGTTTTAATAATACAAAACTTGAAGATAGAATCTCGAGAAGTTATGCTGCTGAAAAACAATTAATCCTGTCTTTTATTTATGTGCTTTCGTGTTTCTTGTGGAACTAAATTGACAAGGATTAGAATTGAAAATGGGGGAAATATAATTCTAGCACGAATTTTGAAGCATTATGTACATATTTGTAAATAACTGCGTCAAAATCAGAGAAATATAAAGTTTGTCATAATGTGATTTTAAAAGTAAACAAACTAAATTTTTCATTTGTTCTACAGGATATGTTAAACATTGCTGATAAAATTAAGACAATTTCGATTTCACATTGCATTAGGTCTGTCAGTTTGCTTGAACCAAAAGTGTATTTACATAGCGATTTACATTGAGTCAAATTTCAGCAATTTGGAATTTCCATCTTTCATCCATAAGAACTTCTTCTTAATTTGAAGTAACATAGACTAGGGAATGTGGGCCTGTGGCGCAACGGTAGCGCGTCTGACTCCAGATCAGAAGGTTGCGAGTTCAAATCTCGTCGGGCTCATTTTCGTATTCATTATATTCGACTTTTTACATTATATATTGCATTCATTTCAATATGTTGACTTGACTATTTACAGATTAACATTGAATATTGCACACCTTATAAGTATATACTTTAATGAGTCAGTGTGCATAACGGCAATGTCCATTCGATTTTCAACAATGTAGCCTATTTCGATGTAGGCGATTATACTGTGAATAGAATAGAATAGAATATCTTTATTTGGATTCAAACCACACATGTTCCATCAAATAATAAAATTGGAAAATGTACAATATATAAAGATATCACATCACATAAATATGTGCAATTAGTTGTACTGTACAATTTATCAGCATCAGAAATTTCTGCTGTAAAGAGTGATAGATTCTTCATCAAAAATAGGAAAATTTAAGGTGTCATTCGAGTGTAACATTTTGCAAGAAAAAAAGGAACCATGATTAATAATTGATTGTATATATTGTTGATTAACAAGATGATATAATGCATAACATTTCAGTTTTAATAATACAAAACTTGAAGATAGAATCTCGAGAAGATTTGATGCAGAAAAACAATTAATCCTGTCTTTTATTTATGTGCTTTCGTGTTTCTTGTGGAACTAAATTGACAAGGATTAGAATTGAAAATGGGGGAAAATATAATTCTAGCACGAATTTTGAAGCATTATGTACATATTTGTAAATAACTGCGTCAAAATCAGAGAAATATAAAGTTTGTCATTATGTGATTTTAAAAGTAAACAAACTAAATTTTTCATTTGTTCTACAGGATATGTTAAACATTGCTGATAAAATTAAGACAATTTCGATTTCACATTGCATTAGGTCTGTCAGTTTGCTTGAACCAAAAGTGTATTTACATAGCGATTTACATTGAGTCAAATTTCAGCAATTTGGAATTTCCATCTTTCATCCATAAGAACTTCTTCTTAATTTGAAGTAAAATATACTAGGGAATGTGGGACTGTGGCGCAACGATAGCGCGTCTGACTCCAGATCAGAAGTTTGCGAGTTCAAATCTCGTCGGGCTCATTTTCGTATTCATTATATTCGACTTTTTACATTATATATTGCATTCATTTCAATATGTTGAATTGATTTTTACAGATTAACATTAAATATTGCACACCTTACAAGTATATACTTTAATGTGTAAGTGTGCATAAAGGCAATGTTCATTCGATTTTCAACAATGTAGCCTAGTTCGATGTAGATGATTATACTGTGAATAGAATAGAATCGAATATCTTTATTTGGAATCTAACCACACATGTTCCATCAAATAATATAATTGGAAAATGTACAATATAAAATGATATCACATCACATAAATATGTGAAATTAGTTGTAATGTTCAATTTATCAGCATCAGAAATTTCTGCTGTAAAGAGTGATAGATTCCTCATCAAAAATAGGAAAATTTAAGGTGTCATTCGAGTGTAACATTTTGCAAGAAAAAAAGGAACCATGATTAATAATTCATTGCATATATTGTTGATTAACATAATGATATAATGCATAATATTTCAGTTTTAATAATACAATACTTGAAGATAGAATCTCGAGAAGTTATGCTGCTGAAAAACAATTAATCCTGTCTTTTATTTATGTGCTTTCGTACTTCTTGTGGAACTAAATTCGCAAGGATTAGAATTGAAAATGGGGGAAAATATAATACTAGCACGAATTTTAAAGCATTATGTACATATTTGTAAATAACTGCGTCAAAATCAGAGAAATTTAAAGTTTGTCATTATGTGATTTTAAAAGTAAACAAACAAAATTTTTCGTTTGTTCTAAAGGATATGTTAAACATTGCTGATCAAATTAAGACAATTTTGATTTCACATTGCATTAGGTCTGTCAGTTTGCTTGAACCAAAAGTGTATTTACATAGCGATTTACATTGAGTCAAATTTCAGCAATTTGGAATTTCCATCTTTCATCCATAAGAACTACTTCTTAATTTGAAGTAACAAAGACTAGGGAATGTGGGCCTGTGGCGCAACGGTAGCGCGTCTGACTCCAGATCAGAAGGTTGCGAGTTCAAATCTCGTCGGGCTCATTTTCGTATTCATTGTATTGGACTTTTTACATTATATATTGCATTCATTTCAATATGTTGACTTGACTATTTACAGATTAACATTAAATATTGCACACCTTACAAGTATATGCTTTAATGAGTCAGTGTGCATAACGGCAATGTCCATTCGATTTTCAACAATGTAGCCTATTTCGATGTAGGCGATTATACTGTGAATAGAATAGAATAGAATATCTTTATTTGGATTCAAACCACACATGTTCCATCAAATAATAAAATTGGAAAATGTACAATATAAAAAGATATCACATCACATAAATATGTGCAATTAGTTGTACTGTACAATTTATCAGCATCAGAAATTTCTGCTGTAAAGTGTGAGAGATTCTTCATCAAAAATAGGAAAATTTAAGGTGTCATTCGAGTGTAACATTTTGCAAGAAAAAAAGGAACCATGATTAATAATTGATTGTATATATTGTTGTTTAACAAGATGATATAATGCATAACATTTCAGTTTTAATAATACAAAACTTGAGGATAGAATCTCGAGAAGTTATGCTGATGAAAAACAATTAATCCTGTCTTTTATTTATGTGCTTTCGTGTTCTTTGTGGAACTACATTGACAAGGATTAGAATTGAAAATGGGGGAAATATAATTCTAGCACGAATTTTGAAGCATTATGTACATATTTGTATATAACTGCGTCAAAATCAGAGAAATATAAAGTTTGTCATAATGTGATTTTAAAAGTAAACAAACTAAATTTTTCATTTGTTCTACAGGATATGTTAAACATTGCTGATAAAATGAAGACAATTTCGATTTCACATTGCATTAGGTCTGTCAGTGTGCTTGAACCAAAAGTGTATTAACATAGCGATTTACATTGAATCAAATTTCAGCAATTTGCAATTTCCATCTTTCATCCATAAGAACTTGTTCTTAATTTGAAGTAACAAAGACTTATTAATGTGGGCCTGTGGCGCAACGGTAGCGCGTCTGACTCCAGATCAGAAGGTTGCGAGTTCAAATCTCGTCGGGCTCATTTTCGTATTCATTGTATTGGACTTTTTACATTATATATTGCATTCATTTCAATATGTTGACTTGACTATTTACAGATTAACAGTGAATATTCCACACCTTCTAATTATATGCTTTAATGAGTCAGTGTGCATAACGGCAATGTCCATTCGATTTTCAACAATGTAGCCTATTTGGATGTAGGCGATTATACTGTGAATAGAATAGAATAGAATATCTTTATTTGGATTCAAACTACACATGTTCCATCAAATAATAAAATTGGAAAATGTACAATATAAAAAGATATCACATCACATAAATATGTGCAATTAGTTGTACTGTACAATTTATCAGCATCAGAAATTTCTGCTGTAAAGTGTGAGAGATTCTTCATCAAAAATAGGAAAATTTAAGGTGTAATTCGAGTGTAACATTTTGCAAGAAAAAAAGGAACCATGATTAATAATTGATTGTATATATTGTTGATTAACAAGATGATATAATGCATAACATTTCAGTTTTAATAATACAAAACTTGAGGATAGAATCTCGAGAAGTTATGCTGATGAAAAACAATTAATCCTGTCTTTTATTTATGTGCTTTCGTGTTCTTTGTGGAACTACATTGACAAGGATTAGAATTGAAAATGGGGGAAATATAATTCTAGCACGAATTTTGAAGCATTATGTACATATTTGTATATAACTGCGTCAAAATCAGAGAAATATAAAGTTTGTCATAATGTGATTTTAAAAGTAAACAAACTAAATTTTTCATTTGTTCTACAGGATATGTTAAACATTGCTGATAAAATGAAGACAATTTCGATTTCACATTGCATTAGGTCTGTCAGTGTGCTTGAACCAAAAGTGTATTAACATAGCGATTTACATTGAATCAAATTTCAGCAATTTGCAATTTCCATCTTTCATCCATAAGAACTTGTTCTTAATTTGAAGTAACAAAGACTTATTAATGTGGGCCTGTGGCGCAACGGTAGCGCGTCTGACTCCAGATCAGAAGGTTGCGAGTTCAAATCTCGTCGGGCTCATTTTCGTATTCATTGTATTGGACTTTTTACATTATATATTGCATTCATTTCAATATGTTGACTTGACTATTTACAGATTAACAGTGAATATTCCACACCTTCTAATTATATGCTTTAATGAGTCAGTGTGCATAACGGCAATGTCCATTCGATTTTCAACAATGTAGCCTATTTGGATGTAGGCGATTATACTGTGAATAGAATAGAATAGAATATCTTTATTTGGATTCAAACTACACATGTTCCATCAAATAATAAAATTGGAAAATGTACAATATAAAAAGATATCACATCACATAAATATGTGCAATTAGTTGTACTGTACAATTTATCAGCATCAGAAATTTCTGCTGTAAAGTGTGAGAGATTCTTCATCAAAAATAGGAAAATTTAAGGTGTAATTCGAGTGTAACATTTTGCAAGAAAAAAAGGAACCATGATTAATAATTGATTGTATATATTGTTGTTTAACAAGATGATATAATGCATAACATTTCAGTTTTAATAATACAAAACTTGAGGATAGAATCTCGAGAAGTTATGCTGATGAAAAACAATTAATCCTGTCTTTTATTTATGTGCTTTCGTGTTCTTTGTGGAACTACATTGACAAGGATTAGAATTGAAAATGGGGGAAATATAATTCTAGCACGAATTTTGAAGCATTATGTACATATTTGTATATAACTGCGTCAAAATCAGAGAAATATAAAGTTTGTCATAATGTGATTTTAAAAGTAAACAAACTAAATTTTTCATTTGTTCTACAGGATATGTTAAACATTGCTGATAAAATGAAGACAATTTCGATTTCACATTGCATTAGGTCTGTCAGTGTGCTTGAACCAAAAGTGTATTAACATAGCGATTTACATTGAATCAAATTTCAGCAATTTGCAATTTCCATCTTTCATCCATAAGAACTTCTTCTTAATTTGAAGTAACAAAGACTTATTAATGTGGGCCTGTGGCGCAACGGTAGCGCGTCTGACTCCAGATCAGAAGGTTGCGAGTTCAAATCTCGTCGGGCTCATTTTCGTATTCATTGTATTGGACTTTTTACATTATATATTGCATTCATTTCAATATGTTGACTTGACTATTTACAGATTAACAGTGAATATTCCACACCTTCTAATTATATGCTTTAATGAGTCAGTGTGCATAACGGCAATGTCCATTCGATTTTCAACAATGTAGCCTATTTGGATGTAGGCGATTATACTGTGAATAGAATAGAATAGAATATCTTTATTTGGATTCAAACTACACATGTTCCATCAAATAATAAAATTGGAAAATGTACAATATAAAAAGATATCACATCACATAAATATGTGCAATTAGTTGTACTGTACAATTTATCAGCATCAGAAATTTCTGCTGTAAAGTGTGAGAGATTCTTCATCAAAAATAGGAAAATTTAAGGTGTAATTCGAGTGTAACATTTTGCAAGAAAAAAAGGAACCATGATTAATAATTGATTGTATATATTGTTGTTTAACAAGATGATATAATGCATAACATTTCAGTTTTAATAATACAAAACTTGAGGATAGAATCTCGAGAAGTTATGCTGATGAAAAACAATTAATCCTGTCTTTTATTTATGTGCTTTCGTGTTCTTTGTGGAACTACATTGACAAGGATTAGAATTGAAAATGGGGGAAATATAATTCTAGCACGAATTTTGAAGCATTATGTACATATTTGTATATAACTGCGTCAAAATCAGAGAAATATAAAGTTTGTCATAATGTGATTTTAAAAGTAAACAAACTAAATTTTTCATTTGTTCTACAGGATATGTTAAACATTGCTGATAAAATGAAGACAATTTCGATTTCACATTGCATTAGGTCTGTCAGTGTGCTTGAACCAAAAGTGTATTAACATAGCGATTTACATTGAATCAAATTTCAGCAATTTGCAATTTCCATCTTTCATCCATAAGAACTTCTTCTTAATTTGAAGTAACAAAGACTTATTAATGTGGGCCTGTGGCGCAACGGTAGCGCGTCTGACTCCAGATCAGAAGGTTGCGAGTTCAAATCTCGTCGGGCTCATTTTCGTATTCATTGTATTGGACTTTTTACATTATATATTGCATTCATTTCAATATGTTGACTTGACTATTTACAGATTAACAGTGAATATTCCACACCTTCTAATTATATGCTTTAATGAGTCAGTGTGCATAACGGCAATGTCCATTCGATTTTCAACAATGTAGCCTATTTGGATGTAGGCGATTATACTGTGAATAGAATAGAATAGAATATCTTTATTTGGATTCAAACTACACATGTTCCATCAAATAATAAAATTGGAAAATGTACAATATAAAAAGATATCACATCACATAAATATGTGCAATTAGTTGTACTGTACAATTTATCAGCATCAGAAATTTCTGCTGTAAAGTGTGAGAGATTCTTCATCAAAAATAGGAAAATTTAAGGTGTAATTCGAGTGTAACATTTTGCAAGAAAAAAAGGAACCATGATTAATAATTGATTGTATATATTGTTGTTTAACAAGATGATATAATGCATAACATTTCAGTTTTAATAATACAAAACTTGAGGATAGAATCTCGAGAAGTTATGCTGATGAAAAACAATTAATCCTGTCTTTTATTTATGTGCTTTCGTGTTCTTTGTGGAACTACATTGACAAGGATTAGAATTGAAAATGGGGGAAATATAATTCTAGCACGAATTTTGAAGCATTATGTACATATTTGTATATAACTGCGTCAAAATCAGAGAAATATAAAGTTTGTCATAATGTGATTTTAAAAGTAAACAAACTAAATTTTTCATTTGTTCTACAGGATATGTTAAACATTGCTGATAAAATGAAGACAATTTCGATTTCACATTGCATTAGGTCTGTCAGTGTGCTTGAACCAAAAGTGTATTAACATAGCGATTTACATTGAATCAAATTTCAGCAATTTGCAATTTCCATCTTTCATCCATAAGAACTTGTTCTTAATTTGAAGTAACAAAGACTTATTAATGTGGGCCTGTGGCGCAACGGTAGCGCGTCTGACTCCAGATCAGAAGGTTGCGAGTTCAAATCTCGTCGGGCTCATTTTCGTATTCATTGTATTGGACTTTTTACATTATATATTGCATTCATTTCAATATGTTGACTTGACTATTTACAGATTAACAGTGAATATTCCACACCTTCTAATTATATGCTTTAATGAGTCAGTGTGCATAACTGCAATGTCCATTCGATTTTCAACAATGTAGCCTATTTGGATGTAGGCGATTATACTGTGAATAGAATAGAATAGAATATCTTAATTTGGATTCAAACTACACATGTTCCATCAAATAATAAAATTGGAAAATGTACAATATAAAAAGATATCACATCACATAAATATGTGCAATTAGTTGTACTGTACAATTTATCAGCATCAGAAATTTCTGCTGTAAAGTGTGAGAGATTCTTCATCAAAAATAGGAAAATTTAAGGTGTAATTCGAGTGTAACATTTTGCAAGAAAAAAAGGAACCATGATTAATAATTGATTGTATATATTGTTGTTTAACAAGATGATATAATGCATAACATTTCAGTTTTAATAATACAAAACTTGAGGATAGAATCTCGAGAAGTTATGCTGATGAAAAACAATTAATCCTGTCTTTTATTTATGTGCTTTCGTGTTCTTTGTGGAACTACATTGACAAGGATTAGAATTGAAAATGGGGGAAATATAATTCTAGCACGAATTTTGAAGCATTATGTACATATTTGTATATAACTGCGTCAAAATCAGAGAAATATAAAGTTTGTCATAATGTGATTTTAAAAGTAAACAAACTAAATTTTTCATTTGTTCTACAGGATATGTTAAACATTGCTGATAAAATGAAGACAATTTCGATTTCACATTGCATTAGGTCTGTCAGTGTGCTTGAACCAAAAGTGTATTAACATAGCGATTTACATTGAATCAAATTTCAGCAATTTGCAATTTCCATCTTTCATCCATAAGAACTTGTTCTTAATTTGAAGTAACAAAGACTTATTAATGTGGGCCTGTGGCGCAACGGTAGCGCGTCTGACTCCAGATCAGAAGGTTGCGAGTTCAAATCTCGTCGGGCTCATTTTCGTATTCATTGTATTGGACTTTTTACATTATATATTGCATTCATTTCAATATGTTGACTTGACTATTTACAGATTAACAGTGAATATTCCACACCTTCTAATTATATGCTTTAATGAGTCAGTGTGCATAACGGCAATGTCCATTCGATTTTCAACAATGTAGCCTATTTGGATGTAGGCGATTATACTGTGAATAGAATAGAATAGAATATCTTAATTTGGATTCAAACTACACATGTTCCATCAAATAATAAAATTGGAAAATGTACAATATAAAAAGATATCACATCACATAAATATGTGCAATTAGTTGTACTGTACAATTTATCAGCATCAGAAATTTCTGCTGTAAAGTGTGAGAGATTCTTCATCAAAAATAGGAAAATTTAAGGTGTAATTCGAGTGTAACATTTTGCAAGAAAAAAAGGAACCATGATTAATAATTGATTGTATATATTGTTGTTTAACAAGATGATATAATGCATAACATTTCAGTTTTAATAATACAAAACTTGAGGATAGAATCTCGAGAAGTTATGCTGATGAAAAACAATTAATCCTGTCTTTTATTTATGTGCTTTCGTGTTCTTTGTGGAACTACATTGACAAGGATTAGAATTGAAAATGGGGGAAATATAATTCTAGCACGAATTTTGAAGCATTATGTACATATTTGTATATAACTGCGTCAAAATCAGAGAAATATAAAGTTTGTCATAATGTGATTTTAAAAGTAAACAAACTAAATTTTTCATTTGTTCTACAGGATATGTTAAACATTGCTGATAAAATGAAGACAATTTCGATTTCACATTGCATTAGGTCTGTCAGTGTGCTTGAACCAAAAGTGTATTAACATAGCGATTTACATTGAATCAAATTTCAGCAATTTGCAATTTCCATCTTTCATCCATAAGAACTTCTTCTTAATTTGAAGTAACAAAGACTTATTAATGTGGGCCTGTGGCGCAACGGTAGCGCGTCTGACTCCAGATCAGAAGGTTGCGAGTTCAAATCTCGTCGGGCTCATTTTCGTATTCATTGTATTGGACTTTTTACATTATATATTGCATTCATTTCAATATGTTGACTTGACTATTTACAGATTAACAGTGAATATTCCACACCTTCTAATTATATGCTTTAATGAGTCAGTGTGCATAACGGCAATGTCCATTCGATTTTCAACAATGTAGCCTATTTGGATGTAGGCGATTATACTGTGAATAGAATAGAATAGAATATCTTTATTTGGATTCAAACTACACATGTTCCATCAAATAATAAAATTGGAAAATGTACAATATAAAAAGATATCACATCACATAAATATGTGCAATTAGTTGTACTGTACAATTTATCAGCATCAGAAATTTCTGCTGTAAAGTGTGAGAGATTCTTCATCAAAAATAGGAAAATTTAAGGTGTAATTCGAGTGTAACATTTTGCAAGAAAAAAAGGAACCATGATTAATAATTGATTGTATATATTGTTGTTTAACAAGATGATATAATGCATAACATTTCAGTTTTAATAATACAAAACTTGAGGATAGAATCTCGAGAAGTTATGCTGATGAAAAACAATTAATCCTGTCTTTTATTTATGTGCTTTCGTGTTCTTTGTGGAACTACATTGACAAGGATTAGAATTGAAAATGGGGGAAATATAATTCTAGCACGAATTTTGAAGCATTATGTACATATTTGTATATAACTGCGTCAAAATCAGAGAAATATAAAGTTTGTCATAATGTGATTTTAAAAGTAAACAAACTAAATTTTTCATTTGTTCTACAGGATATGTTAAACATTGCTGATAAAATGAAGACAATTTCGATTTCACATTGCATTAGGTCTGTCAGTGTGCTTGAACCAAAAGTGTATTAACATAGCGATTTACATTGAATCAAATTTCAGCAATTTGCAATTTCCATCTTTCATCCATAAGAACTTCTTCTTAATTTGAAGTAACAAAGACTTATTAATGTGGGCCTGTGGCGCAACGGTAGCGCGTCTGACTCCAGATCAGAAGGTTGCGAGTTCAAATCTCGTCGGGCTCATTTTCGTATTCATTGTATTGGACTTTTTACATTATATATTGCATTCATTTCAATATGTTGACTTGACTATTTACAGATTAACAGTGAATATTCCACACCTTCTAATTATATGCTTTAATGAGTCAGTGTGCATAACTGCAATGTCCATTCGATTTTCAACAATGTAGCCTATTTGGATGTAGGCGATTATACTGTGAATAGAATAGAATAGAATATCTTTATTTGGATTCAAACTACACATGTTCCATCAAATAATAAAATTGGAAAATGTACAATATAAAAAGATATCACATCACATAAATATGTGCAATTAGTTGTACTGTACAATTTATCAGCATCAGAAATTTCTGCTGTAAAGTGTGAGAGATTCTTCATCAAAAATAGGAAAATTTAAGGTGTAATTCGAGTGTAACATTTTGCAAGAAAAAAAGGAACCATGATTAATAATTGATTGTATATATTGTTGTTTAACAAGATGATATAATGCATAACATTTCAGTTTTAATAATACAAAACTTGAGGATAGAATCTCGAGAAGTTATGCTGATGAAAAACAATTAATCCTGTCTTTTATTTATGTGCTTTCGTGTTCTTTGTGGAACTACATTGACAAGGATTAGAATTGAAAATGGGGGAAATATAATTCTAGCACGAATTTTGAAGCATTATGTACATATTTGTATATAACTGCGTCAAAATCAGAGAAATATAAAGTTTGTCATAATGTGATTTTAAAAGTAAACAAACTAAATTTTTCATTTGTTCTACAGGATATGTTAAACATTGCTGATAAAATGAAGACAATTTCGATTTCACATTGCATTAGGTCTGTCAGTGTGCTTGAACCAAAAGTGTATTAACATAGCGATTTACATTGAATCAAATTTCAGCAATTTGCAATTTCCATCTTTCATCCATAAGAACTTGTTCTTAATTTGAAGTAACAAAGACTTATTAATGTGGGCCTGTGGCGCAACGGTAGCGCGTCTGACTCCAGATCAGAAGGTTGCGAGTTCAAATCTCGTCGGGCTCATTTTCGTATTCATTGTATTGGACTTTTTACATTATATATTGCATTCATTTCAATATGTTGACTTGACTATTTACAGATTAACAGTGAATATTCCACACCTTCTAATTATATGCTTTAATGAGTCAGTGTGCATAACTGCAATGTCCATTCGATTTTCAACAATGTAGCCTATTTGGATGTAGGCGATTATACTGTGAATAGAATAGAATAGAATATCTTTATTTGGATTCAAACTACACATGTTCCATCAAATAATAAAATTGGAAAATGTACAATATAAAAAGATATCACATCACATAAATATGTGCAATTAGTTGTACTGTACAATTTATCAGCATCAGAAATTTCTGCTGTAAAGTGTGAGAGATTCTTCATCAAAAATAGGAAAATTTAAGGTGTAATTCGAGTGTAACATTTTGCAAGAAAAAAAGGAACCATGATTAATAATTGATTGTATATATTGTTGTTTAACAAGATGATATAATGCATAACATTTCAGTTTTAATAATACAAAACTTGAGGATAGAATCTCGAGAAGTTATGCTGATGAAAAACAATTAATCCTGTCTTTTATTTATGTGCTTTCGTGTTCTTTGTGGAACTACATTGACAAGGATTAGAATTGAAAATGGGGGAAATATAATTCTAGCACGAATTTTGAAGCATTATGTACATATTTGTATATAACTGCGTCAAAATCAGAGAAATATAAAGTTTGTCATAATGTGATTTTAAAAGTAAACAAACTAAATTTTTCATTTGTTCTACAGGATATGTTAAACATTGCTGATAAAATGAAGACAATTTCGATTTCACATTGCATTAGGTCTGTCAGTGTGCTTGAACCAAAAGTGTATTAACATAGCGATTTACATTGAATCAAATTTCAGCAATTTGCAATTTCCATCTTTCATCCATAAGAACTTGTTCTTAATTTGAAGTAACAAAGACTTATTAATGTGGGCCTGTGGCGCAACGGTAGCGCGTCTGACTCCAGATCAGAAGGTTGCGAGTTCAAATCTCGTCGGGCTCATTTTCGTATTCATTGTATTGGACTTTTTACATTATATATTGCATTCATTTCAATATGTTGACTTGACTATTTACAGATTAACAGTGAATATTCCACACCTTCTAATTATATGCTTTAATGAGTCAGTGTGCATAACTGCAATGTCCATTCGATTTTCAACAATGTAGCCTATTTGGATGTAGGCGATTATACTGTGAATAGAATAGAATAGAATATCTTAATTTGGATTCAAACTACACATGTTCCATCAAATAATAAAATTGGAAAATGTACAATATAAAAAGATATCACATCACATAAATATGTGCAATTAGTTGTACTGTACAATTTATCAGCATCAGAAATTTCTGCTGTAAAGTGTGAGAGATTCTTCATCAAAAATAGGAAAATTTAAGGTGTAATTCGAGTGTAACATTTTGCAAGAAAAAAAGGAACCATGATTAATAATTGATTGTATATATTGTTGTTTAACAAGATGATATAATGCATAACATTTCAGTTTTAATAATACAAAACTTGAGGATAGAATCTCGAGAAGTTATGCTGATGAAAAACAATTAATCCTGTCTTTTATTTATGTGCTTTCGTGTTCTTTGTGGAACTACATTGACAAGGATTAGAATTGAAAATGGGGGAAATATAATTCTAGCACGAATTTTGAAGCATTATGTACATATTTGTATATAACTGCGTCAAAATCAGAGAAATATAAAGTTTGTCATAATGTGATTTTAAAAGTAAACAAACTAAATTTTTCATTTGTTCTACAGGATATGTTAAACATTGCTGATAAAATGAAGACAATTTCGATTTCACATTGCATTAGGTCTGTCAGTGTGCTTGAACCAAAAGTGTATTAACATAGCGATTTACATTGAATCAAATTTCAGCAATTTGCAATTTCCATCTTTCATCCATAAGAACTTGTTCTTAATTTGAAGTAACAAAGACTTATTAATGTGGGCCTGTGGCGCAACGGTAGCGCGTCTGACTCCAGATCAGAAGGTTGCGAGTTCAAATCTCGTCGGGCTCATTTTCGTATTCATTGTATTGGACTTTTTACATTATATATTGCATTCATTTCAATATGTTGACTTGACTATTTACAGATTAACAGTGAATATTCCACACCTTCTAATTATATGCTTTAATGAGTCAGTGTGCATAACTGCAATGTCCATTCGATTTTCAACAATGTAGCCTATTTGGATGTAGGCGATTATACTGTGAATAGAATAGAATAGAATATCTTAATTTGGATTCAAACTACACATGTTCCATCAAATAATAAAATTGGAAAATGTACAATATAAAAAGATATCACATCACATAAATATGTGCAATTAGTTGTACTGTACAATTTATCAGCATCAGAAATTTCTGCTGTAAAGTGTGAGAGATTCTTCATCAAAAATAGGAAAATTTAAGGTGTAATTCGAGTGTAACATTTTGCAAGAAAAAAAGGAACCATGATTAATAATTGATTGTATATATTGTTGTTTAACAAGATGATATAATGCATAACATTTCAGTTTTAATAATACAAAACTTGAGGATAGAATCTCGAGAAGTTATGCTGATGAAAAACAATTAATCCTGTCTTTTATTTATGTGCTTTCGTGTTCTTTGTGGAACTACATTGACAAGGATTAGAATTGAAAATGGGGGAAATATAATTCTAGCACGAATTTTGAAGCATTATGTACATATTTGTATATAACTGCGTCAAAATCAGAGAAATATAAAGTTTGTCATAATGTGATTTTAAAAGTAAACAAACTAAATTTTTCATTTGTTCTACAGGATATGTTAAACATTGCTGATAAAATGAAGACAATTTCGATTTCACATTGCATTAGGTCTGTCAGTGTGCTTGAACCAAAAGTGTATTAACATAGCGATTTACATTGAATCAAATTTCAGCAATTTGCAATTTCCATCTTTCATCCATAAGAACTTGTTCTTAATTTGAAGTAACAAAGACTTATTAATGTGGGCCTGTGGCGCAACGGTAGCGCGTCTGACTCCAGATCAGAAGGTTGCGAGTTCAAATCTCGTCGGGCTCATTTTCGTATTCATTGTATTGGACTTTTTACATTATATATTGCATTCATTTCAATATGTTGACTTGACTATTTACAGATTAACAGTGAATATTCCACACCTTCTAATTATATGCTTTAATGAGTCAGTGTGCATAACTGCAATGTCCATTCGATTTTCAACAATGTAGCCTATTTGGATGTAGGCGATTATACTGTGAATAGAATAGAATAGAATATCTTTATTTGGATTCAAACTACACATGTTCCATCAAATAATAAAATTGGAAAATGTACAATATAAAAAGATATCACATCACATAAATATGTGCAATTAGTTGTACTGTACAATTTATCACCTTGGTATTTCGATTGATAATTTGCTTCAATTACCTTTAAAATTTATGAATGTACTCTGCAACTTTATAAATATAATTTTAAAGAATGGGAAATTACCAATCGATATACTAACGATAGTAGCTAAGCCGTTGCCAAAAGTAAGTAAGCCAACGTGCGCTAGTGATTATAGATTAATCTCTATTATCCCTTCGTTTTTGAAGATAATAGAACGATTGATACTAGATCATTTAGAACGTATGTTACCGGCTGATTTTGACCTATGTCAACATGGCTTTACGAAAGGTAGATCGACAACTACCAATATGCTTTCCATGTGGAAACATGTAATCACATTAGACGAGAATAAGTTAGATGCATTAATTGTATTTATAGATATCTCAAAAGCTTTTGACTCTATATCTTTTGATGCTATTTTGAATGCGATTAGTTTGTTGAATATTGATCCGAATATTTCTAGATTACTTAAATACTATCTATATAATCGACGAATGAGTATTCAAGTAAACGATTTGATATCAAAATCGAAACGAGTAACGAGTGGAGTTCCACAGGGATCAAGCTTGGGGCCAATTTTATTTAAAATTGTATTTGCAAATTTGGAAACTAAGATCCTTAACGGTCGAGTTTGCAAATTCGCTGATGATTTAAAAATAATCTTCCCAATTGATCCGAAGAATGTCGAATTCTCCAAAAACAATGTGACATTAGATTTGTATGATTTGAGTAAATATTTGATCACACTAGGGCTGAGAATAAACAATAAAAAGACGAAAGCTTTAAAAATAGGGAACAGAACAAACTTTAATTATGTTTATTTTCATGATGCTGTTATTAATGATGTGTTTGAGATTAAACTTATGCAAGAAATTAAGGATTTAGGCATAACTATTCAATGTACAGCTTCTGCTGAGAGACATATTGAAAGTATAGTAGGCAGTGCCAAGAAAAGATGGGCACTAATAAATCGAAATATCTTATCAAATGATATAAAACTTCAAATGTATATAATATGGATTAGACCGGTACTAGAATATGCTGTCGCTACTTGGAATCCATTAAAAAAGGGTTTGTCTAATAATATAGAAGCTGTACAAAGAAAGGTTGTGAAACATATTAGTCCTATTTCTTGCACTATATACGCCTCTAGATTACAGTTTGTGTCATTGCAATCACTGTGGTTTCGGAGGATGTGTTATTGTATAAAAGTTTTCCATTTGAACCAGTGGACTGGTGCCTATATGACTCCGATAAGAAAGAGTCATGAAGTTGGAACTAGATCTGGACATTTGGCAATATCTCCTCCTTTGGTGGGGAATGTAGCGAGCAAGTTATTCTCTTTCTCGAAAATCTACAAAATTTACAACCAATTGCCGAAGGGGCTTAGAGAAATGCCTCCATCTAAGATGTCTTTTAAAACTTTATCTACTGAACTTGAAAAAGTCTGCAATTCTGCTGATATTTGTTATTCTTTTGATTATGATAATACTTTCTCATGGTTGAATAAAAGACAAGGATAATTGTTATCGAAAACAGATTTTCTAGAGATTTTTATTTCCAAGTTTTGTATTGTTATAATTGAAATGTTATGCACTATTTCTTCTAATTAGTTAACATTACATACAATCAATTGCTAGTCATGGTTCTCAATTTTTGCATAATGTTACACTCGAATTATACATTAATTTTTCCTAATTTGATAATGTATATATTATTCTTTTCAGTCGAACTTTCTGATATTGATATATTGTATTGTACAACTAGTGAGATATACCTATCTATATGATATTAATTGCACATTTATTGTGATGTGATGATTTCTTTTTTATATATTGTACAATTTCCAATTTTATTATTTGATGGAATATGTGTGGTTTGAATCCAAATAAAGATATTCTATTCTATTCTATTCTATTCTAATTGGATTATCAGAAATTCAATTTCAGCTAAATGTAGCCATATTAACCAATTGCTATAAGAAACATCGAAGAAGAATGATGAAATAAATTTGAAAACTGAAGAACGCAAAATGAAAGAAATTACCCACGGCGGGACTCGAACCCGCAATCTTCTGCTTAGGAGGCAGACGCCTTATCCATTAGGCCACGCAGGCTCGCTTGCTTACGCCATGTTTGAGTATAAGTATGCAATGGAAACTAATTTCTAACATTTATCATGGTATAATTAAACGAACATTGGTTGCGCGGTTGGTGATAACAATTATTATAATCAAGGTTGCGGTCTAGATATAAACACCTGACCCATTAATTTCTTACATATGTCAGTATAAACTAAGAATTGTATAGTGTAGAAAAGGCAATTCATCCAGTAGACCGGTTTCGTCCGCGGCAAATTCTGGCCAGTACATGATGAGTTCCCAATAAGGACGAAACCGATCTTCTGGATGAATTGCCTTTTCTACACTATACAATTCTTAGTTTATACTGACATATGTAAGAAATTACTGGGTCAGGTGTTTATATCAAGACCGCAACCATGATTATAATAATTTATCGCGGTTTTCCTTCACGAATGTTACATTTAATTCGTTCTATTGAAATATTGCTGGTTTGTCTAAACTGGCATATTCGGTGAAATTAGTTAATTTATACTTACTGTAGGCTTTAACCGAATCTCCATCAGTGCGAATCTGGAAAATACTTTCACAAATTAAGTTGAATCTTCTTAATGTTTTCAACTTTGAGTAAACTTATGTCCAAGCCATGCTTTATATAAAAAATTTTGAGGCTACGCGTAGTTATCTTATTACCCATTAAAATCATTAAAGGAATTGATAAACCTGAATATATAATAAAATCGTTTTGACAACTAAATCGAACGTTTATTCAAATTGGTTGTGGGAACGTTAGGTATCACTCTGCCTAGTATGTGGAAAAAATGAAACATGAACGAGAAATACGCATTAAGGTAATTTTTGTGCGATGGAAATTTCGATAAGTTATACCCTTACATTTGCATCGTGATCGAAATTATCATGTGCAAGTGGTCCGTTTTAGAGATAGACTCTTCAAAACGAAACAGATATAGTGCTATTAAGGAAATTAAATATGATTCGAATACACGACGTGTATAACATTTCGGCGAATTTGTGACTTTCTTCGTAATTGGATTATCAGAAATTCAATTTCAGCTAAATGTAGCCATATTAACCAATTGCTATAAGAAACATCGAAGAAGAATGATGAAATAAATTTGAAAACTGAAGAACGCAAAATGAAAGAAATTACCCACGGCGGGACTCGAACCCGCAATCTTCTGCTTAGGAGGCAGACGCCTTATCCATTAGGCCACGCAGGCTCGCTTGCTTACGCCATGTTTGAGTATAAGTATGCAATGGAAACTAATTTCTAACATTTATCATGGTATAATTAAACGAACATTGGTTGCGCGGTTGGTGATAACAATTATTATAATCAAGGTTGCGGTCTTGATATAAACACCTGACCCATTAATTTCTTACATATGTCAGTATAAACTAAGAATTGTATAGTGTAGAAAAGGCAATTCATCCAGTAGACCGGTTTCGTCCGCGGCAAATTCTGGCCAGTACATGATGAGTTCCCAATAAGGACGAAACCGATCTTCTGGATGAATTGCCTTTTCTACACTATACAATTCTTAGTTTATACTGACATATGTAAGAAATTACTGGGTCAGGTGTTTATATCAAGACCGCAACCATGATTATAATAATTTATCGCGGTTTTCCTTCACGAATGTTA
Source organism: Eudiplozoon nipponicum (assembly GCA_029291075.1). Taxonomy (NCBI): domain Eukaryota; kingdom Metazoa; phylum Platyhelminthes; class Monogenea; order Mazocraeidea; family Diplozoidae; genus Eudiplozoon; species Eudiplozoon nipponicum. Next base: position 24,796 of record JAQBSW010008439.1, read on the forward strand.
CATTTAATTCGTTCTATTGAAATATTGCTGGTTTGTCTAAACTGGCATATTCGGTGAAATTAGTTAATTTATACTTACTGTAGGCTTTAACCGAATCTCCATCAGTGCGAATCTGGAAAATACTTTCACAAATTAAGTTGAATCTTCTTAATGTTTTCAACTTTGAGTAAACTTATGTCCAAGCCATGCTTTATATAAAAAATTTTGAGGCTACGCGTAGTTATCTTATTACCCATTAAAATCATTAAAGGAATTGATAAACCTGAATATATAATAAAATCGTTTTGACAACTAAATCGAACGTTTATTCAAATTGGTTGTGGGAACGTTAGGTATCACTCTGCCTAGTATGTGGAAAAAATGAAACATGAACGAGAAATACGCATTAAGGTAATTTTTGTGCGATGGAAATTTCGATAAGTTATACCCTTACATTTGCATCGTGATCGAAATTATCATGTGCAAGTGGTCCGTTTTAGAGATAGACTCTTCAAAACGAAACAGATATAGTGCTATTAAGGAAATTAAATATGATTCGAATACACGACGTGTATAACATTTCGGCGAATTTGTGACTTTCTTCGTAATTGGATTATCAGAAATTCAATTTCAGCTAAATGTAGCCATATTAACCAATTGCTATAAGAAACATCGAAGAAGAATGATGAAATAAATTTGAAAACTGAAGAACGCAAAATGAAAGAAATTACCCACGGCGGGACTCGAACCCGCAATCTTCTGCTTAGGAGGCAGACGCCTTATCCATTAGGCCACGCAGGCTCGCTTGCTTACGCCATGTTTGAGTATAAGTATGCAATGGAAACTAATTTCTAACATTTATCATGGTATAATTAAACGAACATTGGTTGCGCGGTTGGTGATAACAATTATTATAATCAAGGTTGCGGTCTTGATATAAACACCTGACCCATTAATTTCTTACATATGTCAGTATAAACTAAGAATTGTATAGTGTAGAAAAGGCAATTCATCCAGTAGACCGGTTTCGTCCGCGGCAAATTCTGGCCAGTACATGATGAGTTCCCAATAAGGACGAAACCGATCTTCTGGATGAATTGCCTTTTCTACACTATACAATTCTTAGTTTATACTGACATATGTAAGAAATTACTGGGTCAGGTGTTTATATCAAGACCGCAACCATGATTATAATAATTTATCGCGGTTTTCCTTCACGAATGTTACATTTAATTCGTTCTATTGAAATATTGCTGGTTTGTCTAAACTGGCATATTCGGTGAAATTAGTTAATTTATACTTACTGTAGGCTTTAACCGAATCTCCATCAGTGCGAATCTGGAAAATACTTTCACAAATTAAGTTGAATCTTCTTAATGTTTTCAACTTTGAGTAAACTTATGTCCAAGCCATGCTTTATATAAAAAATTTTGAGGCTACGCGTAGTTATCTTATTACCCATTAAAATCATTAAAGGAATTGATAAACCTGAATATATAATAAAATCGTTTTGACAACTAAATCGAACGTTTATTCAAATTGGTTGTGGGAACGTTAGGTATCACTCTGCCTAGTATGTGGAAAAAATGAAACATGAACGAGAAATACGCATTAAGGTAATTTTTGTGCGATGGAAATTTCGATAAGTTATACCCTTACATTTGCATCGTGATCGAAATTATCATGTGCAAGTGGTCCGTTTTAGAGATAGACTCTTCAAAACGAAACAGATATAGTGCTATTAAGGAAATTAAATATGATTCGAATACACGACGTGTATAACATTTCGGCGAATTTGTGACTTTCTTCGTAATTGGATTATCAGAAATTCAATTTCAGCTAAATGTAGCCATATTAACCAATTGCTATAAGAAACATCGAAGAAGAATGATGAAATAAATTTGAAAACTGAAGAACGCAAAATGAAAGAAATTACCCACGGCGGGACTCGAACCCGCAATCTTCTGCTTAGGAGGCAGACGCCTTATCCATTAGGCCACGCAGGCTCGCTTGCTTACGCCATGTTTGAGTATAAGTATGCAATGGAAACTAATTTCTAACATTTATCATGGTATAATTAAACGAACATTGGTTGCGCGGTTGGTGATAACAATTATTATAATCAAGGTTGCGGTCTTGATATAAACACCTGACCCATTAATTTCTTACATATGTCAGTATAAACTAAGAATTGTATAGTGTAGAAAAGGCAATTCATCCAGTAGACCGGTTTCGTCCGCGGCAAATTCTGGCCAGTACATGATGAGTTCCCAATAAGGACGAAACCGATCTTCTGGATGAATTGCCTTTTCTACACTATACAATTCTTAGTTTATACTGACATATGTAAGAAATTACTGGGTCAGGTGTTTATATCAAGACCGCAACCATGATTATAATAATTTATCGCGGTTTTCCTTCACGAATGTTACATTTAATTCGTTCTATTGAAATATTGCTGGTTTGTCTAAACTGGCATATTCGGTGAAATTAGTTAATTTATACTTACTGTAGGCTTTAACCGAATCTCCATCAGTGCGAATCTGGAAAATACTTTCACAAATTAAGTTGAATCTTCTTAATGTTTTCAACTTTGAGTAAACTTATGTCCAAGCCATGCTTTATATAAAAAATTTTGAGGCTACGCGTAGTTATCTTATTACCCATTAAAATCATTAAAGGAATTGATAAACCTGAATATATAATAAAATCGTTTTGACAACTAAATCGAACGTTTATTCAAATTGGTTGTGGGAACGTTAGGTATCACTCTGCCTAGTATGTGGAAAAAATGAAACATGAACGAGAAATACGCATTAAGGTAATTTTTGTGCGATGGAAATTTCGATAAGTTATACCCTTACATTTGCATCGTGATCGAAATTATCATGTGCAAGTGGTCCGTTTTAGAGATAGACTCTTCAAAACGAAACAGATATAGTGCTATTAAGGAAATTAAATATGATTCGAATACACGACGTGTATAACATTTCGGCGAATTTGTGACTTTCTTCGTAATTGGATTATCAGAAATTCAATTTCAGCTAAATGTAGCCATATTAACCAATTGCTATAAGAAACATCGAAGAAGAATGATGAAATAAATTTGAAAACTGAAGAACGCAAAATGAAAGAAATTACCCACGGCGGGACTCGAACCCGCAATCTTCTGCTTAGGAGGCAGACGCCTTATCCATTAGGCCACGCAGGCTCGCTTGCTTACGCCATGTTTGAGTATAAGTATGCAATGGAAACTAATTTCTAACATTTATCATGGTATAATTAAACGAACATTGGTTGCGCGGTTGGTGATAACAATTATTATAATCAAGGTTGCGGTCTTGATATAAACACCTGACCCATTAATTTCTTACATATGTCAGTATAAACTAAGAATTGTATAGTGTAGAAAAGGCAATTCATCCAGTAGACCGGTTTCGTCCGCGGCAAATTCTGGCCAGTACATGATGAGTTCCCAATAAGGACGAAACCGATCTTCTGGATGAATTGCCTTTTCTACACTATACAATTCTTAGTTTATACTGACATATGTAAGAAATTACTGGGTCAGGTGTTTATATCAAGACCGCAACCATGATTATAATAATTTATCGCGGTTTTCCTTCACGAATGTTACATTTAATTCGTTCTATTGAAATATTGCTGGTTTGTCTAAACTGGCATATTCGGTGAAATTAGTTAATTTATACTTACTGTAGGCTTTAACCGAATCTCCATCAGTGCGAATCTGGAAAATACTTTCACAAATTAAGTTGAATCTTCTTAATGTTTTCAACTTTGAGTAAACTTATGTCCAAGCCATGCTTTATATAAAAAATTTTGAGGCTACGCGTAGTTATCTTATTACCCATTAAAATCATTAAAGGAATTGATAAACCTGAATATATAATAAAATCGTTTTGACAACTAAATCGAACGTTTATTCAAATTGGTTGTGGGAACGTTAGGTATCACTCTGCCTAGTATGTGGAAAAAATGAAACATGAACGAGAAATACGCATTAAGGTAATTTTTGTGCGATGGAAATTTCGATAAGTTATACCCTTACATTTGCATCGTGATCGAAATTATCATGTGCAAGTGGTCCGTTTTAGAGATAGACTCTTCAAAACGAAACAGATATAGTGCTATTAAGGAAATTAAATATGATTCGAATACACGACGTGTATAACATTTCGGCGAATTTGTGACTTTCTTCGTAATTGGATTATCAGAAATTCAATTTCAGCTAAATGTAGCCATATTAACCAATTGCTATAAGAAACATCGAAGAAGAATGATGAAATAAATTTGAAAACTGAAGAACGCAAAATGAAAGAAATTACCCACGGCGGGACTCGAACCCGCAATCTTCTGCTTAGGAGGCAGACGCCTTATCCATTAGGCCACGCAGGCTCGCTTGCTTACGCCATGTTTGAGTATAAGTATGCAATGTAAACTAATTTCTAACATTTATCATGGTATAATTAAACGAACATTGGTTGCGCGGTTGGTGATAACAATTATTATAATCAAGGTTGCGGTCTTGATATAAACACCTGACCCATTAATTTCTTACATATGTCAGTATAAACTAAGAATTGTATAGTGTAGAAAAGGCAATTCATCCAGTAGACCGGTTTCGTCCGCGGCAAATTCTGGCCAGTACATGATGAGTTCCCAATAAGGACGAAACCGATCTTCTGGATGAATTGCCTTTTCTACACTATACAATTCTTAGTTTATACTGACATATGTAAGAAATTACTGGGTCAGGTGTTTATATCAAGACCGCAACCATGATTATAATAATTTATCGCGGTTTTCCTTCACGAATGTTACATTTAATTCGTTCTATTGAAATATTGCTGGTTTGTCTAAACTGGCATATTCGGTGAAATTAGTTAATTTATACTTACTGTAGGCTTTAACCGAATCTCCATCAGTGCGAATCTGGAAAATACTTTCACAAATTAAGTTGAATCTTCTTAATGTTTTCAACTTTGAGTAAACTTATGTCCAAGCCATGCTTTATATAAAAAATTTTGAGGCTACGCGTAGTTATCTTATTACCCATTAAAATCATTAAAGGAATTGATAAACCTGAATATATAATAAAATCGTTTTGACAACTAAATCGAACGTTTATTCAAATTGGTTGTGGGAACGTTAGGTATCACTCTGCCTAGTATGTGGAAAAAATGAAACATGAACGAGAAATACGCATTAAGGTAATTTTTGTGCGATGGAAATTTCGATAAGTTATACCCTTACATTTGCATCGTGATCGAAATTATCATGTGCAAGTGGTCCGTTTTAGAGATAGACTCTTCAAAACGAAACAGATATAGTGCTATTAAGGAAATTAAATATGATTCGAATACACGACGTGTATAACATTTCGGCGAATTTGTGACTTTCTTCGTAATTGGATTATCAGAAATTCAATTTCAGCTAAATGTAGCCATATTAACCAATTGCTATAAGAAACATCGAAGAAGAATGATGAAATAAATTTGAAAACTGAAGAACGCAAAATGAAAGAAATTACCCACGGCGGGACTCGAACCCGCAATCTTCTGCTTAGGAGGCAGACGCCTTATCCATTAGGCCACGCAGGCTCGCTTGCTTACGCCATGTTTGAGTATAAGTATGCAATGGAAACTAATTTCTAACATTTATCATGGTATAATTAAACGAACATTGGTTGCGCGGTTGGTGATAACAATTATTATAATCAAGGTTGCGGTCTTGATATAAACACCTGACCCATTAATTTCTTACATATGTCAGTATAAACTAAGAATTGTATAGTGTAGAAAAGGCAATTCATCCAGTAGACCGGTTTCGTCCGCGGCAAATTCTGGCCAGTACATGATGAGTTCCCAATAAGGACGAAACCGATCTTCTGGATGAATTGCCTTTTCTACACTATACAATTCTTAGTTTATACTGACATATGTAAGAAATTACTGGGTCAGGTGTTTATATCAAGACCGCAACCATGATTATAATAATTTATCGCGGTTTTCCTTCACGAATGTTACATTTAATTCGTTCTATTGAAATATTGCTGGTTTGTCTAAACTGGCATATTCGGTGAAATTAGTTAATTTATACTTACTGTAGGCTTTAACCGAATCTCCATCAGTGCGAATCTGGAAAATACTTTCACAAATTAAGTTGAATCTTCTTAATGTTTTCAACTTTGAGTAAACTTATGTCCAAGCCATGCTTTATATAAAAAATTTTGAGGCTACGCGTAGTTATCTTATTACCCATTAAAATCATTAAAGGAATTGATAAACCTGAATATATAATAAAATCGTTTTGACAACTAAATCGAACGTTTATTCAAATTGGTTGTGGGAACGTTAGGTATCACTCTGCCTAGTATGTGGAAAAAATGAAACATGAACGAGAAATACGCATTAAGGTAATTTTTGTGCGATGGAAATTTCGATAAGTTATACCCTTACATTTGCATCGTGATCGAAATTATCATGTGCAAGTGGTCCGTTTTAGAGATAGACTCTTCAAAACGAAACAGATATAGTGCTATTAAGGAAATTAAATATGATTCGAATACACGACGTGTATAACATTTCGGCGAATTTGTGACTTTCTTCGTAATTGGATTATCAGAAATTCAATTTCAGCTAAATGTAGCCATATTAACCAATTGCTATAAGAAACATCGAAGAAGAATGATGAAATAAATTTGAAAACTGAAGAACGCAAAATGAAAGAAATTACCCACGGCGGGACTCGAACCCGCAATCTTCTGCTTAGGAGGCAGACGCCTTATCCATTAGGCCACGCAGGCTCGCTTGCTTACGCCATGTTTGAGTATAAGTATGCAATGGAAACTAATTTCTAACATTTATCATGGTATAATTAAACGAACATTGGTTGCGCGGTTGGTGATAACAATTATTATAATCAAGGTTGCGGTCTTGATATAAACACCTGACCCATTAATTTCTTACATATGTCAGTATAAACTAAGAATTGTATAGTGTAGAAAAGGCAATTCATCCAGTAGACCGGTTTCGTCCGCGGCAAATTCTGGCCAGTACATGATGAGTTCCCAATAAGGACGAAACCGATCTTCTGGATGAATTGCCTTTTCTACACTATACAATTCTTAGTTTATACTGACATATGTAAGAAATTACTGGGTCAGGTGTTTATATCAAGACCGCAACCATGATTATAATAATTTATCGCGGTTTTCCTTCACGAATGTTACATTTAATTCGTTCTATTGAAATATTGCTGGTTTGTCTAAACTGGCATATTCGGTGAAATTAGTTAATTTATACTTACTGTAGGCTTTAACCGAATCTCCATCAGTGCGAATCTGGAAAATACTTTCACAAATTAAGTTGAATCTTCTTAATGTTTTCAACTTTGAGTAAACTTATGTCCAAGCCATGCTTTATATAAAAAATTTTGAGGCTACGCGTAGTTATCTTATTACCCATTAAAATCATTAAAGGAATTGATAAACCTGAATATATAATAAAATCGTTTTGACAACTAAATCGAACGTTTATTCAAATTGGTTGTGGGAACGTTAGGTATCACTCTGCCTAGTATGTGGAAAAAATGAAACATGAACGAGAAATACGCATTAAGGTAATTTTTGTGCGATGGAAATTTCGATAAGTTATACCCTTACATTTGCATCGTGATCGAAATTATCATGTGCAAGTGGTCCGTTTTAGAGATAGACTCTTCAAAACGAAACAGATATAGTGCTATTAAGGAAATTAAATATGATTCGAATACACGACGTGTATAACATTTCGGCGAATTTGTGACTTTCTTCGTAATTGGATTATCAGAAATTCAATTTCAGCTAAATGTAGCCATATTAACCAATTGCTATAAGAAACATCGAAGAAGAATGATGAAATAAATTTGAAAACTGAAGAACGCAAAATGAAAGAAATTACCCACGGCGGGACTCGAACCCGCAATCTTCTGCTTAGGAGGCAGACGCCTTATCCATTAGGCCACGCAGGCTCGCTTGCTTACGCCATGTTTGAGTATAAGTATGCAATGGAAACTAATTTCTAACATTTATCATGGTATAATTAAACGAACATTGGTTGCGCGGTTGGTGATAACAATTATTATAATCAAGGTTGCGGTCTTGATATAAACACCTGACCCATTAATTTCTTACATATGTCAGTATAAACTAAGAATTGTATAGTGTAGAAAAGGCAATTCATCCAGTAGACCGGTTTCGTCCGCGGCAAATTCTGGCCAGTACATGATGAGTTCCCAATAAGGACGAAACCGGTCTACTGGATGAATTGCCTTTTCTACACTATACAATTCTTAGTTTATACTGACATATGTAAGAAATTAATGGGTCAGGTGTTTATATCAAGACCGCAACCTTGATTATAATAATTTATCGCGGTTTTCCTTCACGAATGTTACATTTAATTCGTTCTATTGAAATATTGCTGGTTTGTCTAAACTGGCATATTCGGTGAAATTAGTTAATTTATACTTACTGTAGGCTTAAACCGAATCTCCATCAGTGCGAATCTGGAAAATACTTTCACAAATTAAGTTGAATCTTCTTAATGTTTTCAACTTTGAGTAAACTTATGTCCAAGCCATGTTCTATATAAAAAATTTTGAGGCTACGCGTAGTTATCTTATTACCAATTAAAATCAGTAAAGGAATTGATAAACCTGAATATATAATAAAATCGTTTTGACAACTAAATCGAACGTTTATTCAAATTGGTTGTGGGAACGTTAGGTATCACTCTGCCTAGTATGTGGAAAAAATGAAACATGAACGAGAAATACGCATTAAGGTAATTTTTGTGCGATGGAAAATTTCGATAAGTTATACCCTTACATTTGCATCGTGATCGAAATTATCATGTGCAAGTGGTCCGTTTTAGAGATAGACTCTTCAAAACGAAACAGATATAGTGCTATTAAGGAAATTAAATATGATTCGAATACACGACGTGTATAACATTTCGGCGAATTTGTGACTTTCTTCGTAATTGGATTATCAGAAATTCAATTTCAGCTAAATGTAGCCATATTAACCAATTGCTATAAGAAACATCGAAGAAGAATGATGAAATAAATTTGAAAACTGAAGAACGCAAAACGAAAGAAATTACCCACGGCGGGACTCGAACCCGCAATCTTCTGCTTAGGAGGCAGACGCCTTATCCATTAGGCCACGCAGGCTCGCATGCTTACGCCATGTTTGAGTATAAGTATGCAATGGAAACTAATTTCTAACATTTATCATGGTATAATTAAACGAACATTGGTTGCGCGGTTGGTGATAACAATTATTATAATCAAGG
>JAQBSW010008440.1:0-34130 GCA_029291075.1 Eudiplozoon nipponicum
TTACTAACTCTATGGTCATAGATTTAGTATACGGTACTCATCAATTTCGAAAAAGGTATCGGTTTCTAACGCTATGGTCATAGAAATAGTATCCGTTACTCATCGATTTCAAATAAGGTATCGGTTACTAACACCATGGTCATAGAGTTAGAATCCGGTACTCATCGATTTCAAAAAAGGAATCGCTTACTAATACTATTGTCATAGAGTTAGTATCCGGTACTCATTAATTTCAAAAAATGTATCGGTTAATATCACTATGGTCATAGTATTAGTATACGGTACTCATTCATTTCAAAAGAGGAATCAGTTAATAGCACCATGGCCATGCTCTTAGTACCCGGCACTCATCGATTTCAAAAAACGTATCGGTTACTTACACCATGGCCATTGTGTTAGTATCCGGTACTCATCAATTTCATAAAAGGTACCAGTTACTAACACCAATTTCATAGTGTTAGTATTCGTCACTAATCGATTTCAAAAAAGGTACCAGTTACTAACACAATGGCCATGGTGTTAGTATCCGTTACTCATCGATTTCAAAAAAGGTATCAGTTACTAATATTATGGTCATAGTGTTAGTATCCGGTACGCATCGACTTCAAAAAAGATATCAATTACAAACACCATGGTCATGGTGTTAGTATCCGGTACTCATCGATTTCAAAAAAGGTACCAGTTACTAACACAAAGGCCATAGTGTTAGTATCCGCTACTCATCGATTTCAAAAAAGGTGTCGGTTACTAACATTATGGTCATAGTGTTATTATCCGGTACTCATCGATTTCAAAAAAGATATCAGTTACTAACACCATGGTCATAGTGTTAGTATCCGGTACTCATCGATTTCAAAAATGGTATCAGCTACAAACACTATGGTCATAGTTTTAGTATCCGGTACGCATCGATTTCAAAAAAGTTATCATTTACTAACATCATGGTCATAGTGTTAGTATCCAGTACTCATCGCATTCAAAAAAGTTATCGCATACTAACATTATGGTCATAGTGTTTGTATCCGGTAGTTATCGATTTCAAAAAAGGTGTCAGTTTCTAATTTTATGGTCATAGTTTTAGTATCAGGTAATTATCGATTTCAAAAAGTTCCAGTTACTAACACAATGGCCATGGTGTTAGTATCCGGTACTCATCGATTTTAAAAACGGTATCAGTTACTAACACTATGGTCACAGTGTTAGTATCCGGTACGCATCGATTTCAAGAAAGGTAACAGTTACTAACATCATGGTCATGGTATTAATGTACGGTATTCATCTATTACAAAAAATGTACCAGTTACTAACACAATGGCCATCGTGTTAGTATCCGGTACTCATTGATTTCAAAAAAAGTTATCGGTTACTAACACTATGGTCATAGAGTTAGAATCCGGTACTCAGTAATTTCAAAAAGGTATACGTTACTGACACTATGGTCATTGTGTTAATATCCTGTACTCATTCATATCAAAATAGGTGTCAGTTACTAACAAAATGGCCATAGTGTTAGTATCCGGTACTTATCAATTCCAAAAAATGTATGAGTTACTAACACCATGGTCATTGTGTTAGTATCCGTTACTCATCGATTTCCAAATGGTACCAGTTACTTACAAAATGGCCATGGTATTAGTGTCCGGTACGCATCGATTTGAATAAACGTATCAGTTAGCTACACCATGGTCATAGTGTTAGTATCCGGTACTCATCGATTTCAAAAAAGGTACCAGTTAAAAGCAACATGGTCATAGTGTTAGTATCCGCTACTCATCGATTTAAAAAAAGGTACCAGTTTCTAACACTATGACCACAGTGTTAATATCCGGAACTCATCAATTTCAAAATAGGTATGAGTTACTAACACCATGGTCATAGTTTTAGTATCCGGTACTCATCGATATCAAAAAAGGTACAAGTTACTAACAATATGACCTTAGTGTTAGTATACGGTACTCGTCGATATCAAAAAAGGTATCAGTTACTAATACTATGGTCATAGTGTTAGTATCCGGTACGCATCGACTTCAAAAAAGATATCAATTACTAACACCATGGTCATGGTATTACTATCCGGTACTCAACGATTACAAAAAAAGGTACCATTTACTAACACAAAGGCCATAGTGTTAGTATCCGCTACTCATCGATTTCAAAAAAGGTATCTCTTACTAACATTATGGGCATAGTGTTAGTATACGGTACTCATCGATTTCAAAAAAGATATCAGTTACTAACACCATGGTCATAGTGTCAATATCCGGTACTCATCAATTTCAAAAAAGGTATCAGCTTCAAACACTATGGTCAAAGTTTTTATATCCGATATGCATCGATTTCAAAAAAGATATCATTTACTAACACCATGGTCATAGTGTTAGTATCCGGTACTCATCGATTTCAAAAAAGGTATCGCATACTAACATTATGGTCATAGTGTTTGTATCCGGTAGTTATCGATTTCAAAAAAGGTGTCAGTTTCTAATTTTATGGTCATAGTTTTAGTATCAGGTAATTATCGATTTCAAAAAGTTCCAGTTACTAACACAATGGCCATGGTGTTAGTATCCGGTACTCATCGATTTTAAAAACGGTATCAGTTACTAACACTATGGTCACAGTGTTAGTATCCGGTACGCATCGATTTCAAGAAAGGTAACAGTTACTAACATCATGGTCATGGTATTAATGTACGGTATTCATCTATTACAAAAAATGTACCAGTTACTAACACAATGGCCATCGTGTTAGTATCCGGTACTCATTGATTTCAAAAAAAGTTATCGGTTACTAACACTATGGTCATAGAGTTAGAATCCGGTACTCAGTAATTTCAAAAAGGTATACGTTACTGACACTATGGTCATTGTGTTAATATCCTGTACTCATTCATATCAAAATAGGTGTCAGTTACTAACAAAATGGCCATAGTGTTAGTATCCCGTACTCATCAATTCCAAAAAATGTATGAGTTACTAACACCATGGTCATTGTGTTAGTATCCGGTACTCATCGATTTCCAAATGGTACCAGTTACTTACAAAATGGCCATGGTATTAGTGTCCGGTACGCATCGATTTGAATAAACGTATCAGTTAGCTACACCATGGTCATAGTGTTAGTATCCGGTACTCATCGATTTCAAAAAAGGTACCAGTTAAAAGCAACATGGTCATAGTGTTAGTATCCGCTACTCATCGATTTAAAAAAAGGTACCAGTTTCTAACACTATGACCACAGTGTTAATATCCGGAACTCATCAATTTCAAAATAGGTATGAGTTACTAACACCATGGTCATAGTTTTAGTATCCGGTACTCATCGATATCAAAAAAGGTACAAGTTACTAACACTATGACCATAGTGTTAGTATACGGTACTCGTCGATATCAAAAAAGGTATCAGTTACTAATACTATGGTCATAGTGTTAGTATCCGGTACGCATCGACTTCAAAAAAGATATCAATTACTAACACCATGGTCATGGTATTACTATCCGGTACTCAACGATTACAAAAAAAGGTACCATTTACTAACACAAAAGCCATAGTGTTAGTATCCGCTACACATCGATTTCAAAAAAGGTATCTCTTACTAACATTATGGGCATAGTGTTAGTATACGGTACTCATCGATTTCAAAAAAGATATCAGTTACTAACACCATGGTCATAGTGTCAATATCCGGTACTCATCAATTTCAAAAAAGGTATCAGCTTCAAACACTATGGTCAAAGTTTTTATATCCGATATGCATCGATTTCAAAAAAGATATCATTTACTAACACCATGGTCATAGTTTTAGTATCCGGTACTCATCGATTTCAAAAAAGGTATCGCTTACTAACATTATGGTCAAAGCGTTTGTATCCGGTACTCATCGATTTCAAAAAATGTACCAGTTTCTAATATTATGGTCATACTTTTAGTATCCGTTAATTATCGATTTCAAAAAGTTCCAGTTACTAACACAATGTCCATGGTGTTAGTATCCGGTACTCATCGATTACAAAAACGGAATCAGTTACTAACACTATGGTCACAGTGTTAGTATCCGGTACGCATCGATTTCAAAAAATGTATCAGTTACTAACACCAAGGTCATAGTATTAATATCCGATTGTTACTATTACAAAAAATGTACCAATTACTAACACAATGGCCATCGTGTTAGTTATCGGTTACTAACACTATGGTCATAGATTTAGAATCCGGTACTCATTAATTTCATAAAGGTATGGATTACTGACACTATGGTCATTGTTTTAATATCCTGTACTCATTCATTTCAAAACAGGTGACAGTTACTAACAAAATGACCATAGTGTTAGTATCCGGTACTCATTAATTCCAATAAAGGTATCAGTTACTAACACCATGGTCATTGTGTTAGTATCGGGTACTCATCGATTTCCAAAACGTGCCAGTTACTTAAAAATGGCCATGGTATTAGTGTCCGGTACGCATCAATTGGAAAAAACGTATCAATTACCTAGACCATGGTCATAGTGTTAGTATCCGGTACTCATCGATTTCAAAAAAGGTACCAGTTACTAGCAACATGGTCATAGATTTAGTATCCGCTACTCATCGATTTAAAAAGAGGTACCAATTAATAACGCTATGACCGCAGTGTTAATATCCGGAACTCATCAATTTCAAAAAAGGTATGTGTTACAAACACCATGGTCATAGTGTTAGTATCAGGAACTCATCGATATCAAAAAAGGTCCCAGTTACTAACACTATGACCATAGTGTTAGTATCCGGAACTCATCAATTTGATAAAAGGTATCAGTTGCTAACACCATGGTCATACTGTTAGTATCCCGTACTCATCGATTTCATAAAAGGAAACATTTAACAACACAATGGCCATGGTGTTAGTATCCGGTACTCATCGATTTCAAAAACGTTATCAGTTACTAATATCTGGGCCATAGTGTTAGTATCCGGTACACATCGATTTCAAAAAATGTACCAGTTATTAACACAATGGCCATGGTGTTAGTATCCGGTACTCATCGATTTCAAAAACGGTATCGTTTACTAACACAATGGTCATAGTGTTAGTATGCGGTACTCATCGAATTCCTAAAAGATATCGTTTACTAACACTATAGTCAAATAGTTAGTATCCGGTACTCATAGATTGCAAAAGAGGTATCGGTTTTTAACACTATTGTCATAGAGTTAGTATCCGGTACACATCGATTTCTAAAAAGGTATCGGTAACTAACACTATGGTCGTAGAGTTAGTATCCGGTACTCATTCATTTCAAAAAAGGTATGTGTTACTAACACCATGGCCATGGTGTTAGTATCCGGAACTCATCGATTTCAAAAAAGTTATCAGTAATTAATATCTGGGCCATAGTGTTAGTATCCGGTACAAATCGATTTAAAAAAATGTACCAGTTATTAACACAATGGCCATGGTGTTAGTATCCGGTACTCATCGATTTCAATAACGGTATCGGTTACTATCACAATGGTCATAGCGTTAGTATGCGGTACTCATCGATTTCCGAAAAGATATCGGTTACTAATACTATAGTCATAGATTTAGTATCCCGTACTCATAGATTGCAAAAGAGGTATCGGTTTTTAACACTATGTTAATAGAGTTAATATCCGGTACTAATCGATTTCAAAAAAGGTTACTAACACTATGGTCATAGAGTTAGTATCCGGTACTCATTCATTTAAAAAAAAGGTATCAGTTACTAACACCATGGCCATGGTGTTAGTATCCGGTACTCATTAAATTGAAAAAAAATTCGATTACTATCACTATGGTCATAGAGTTAGTATCCGGTACTCATTACTTTCAAAAAACGTATCGGATATTAACACCATGGTCATACTGTTAGTATCCCGTACTCATCGATTTCAAAAAAGATAGCAGTTATTAACACAATGGCCATGGTGTTAGTATCCGGTACTCATCGATTTCAAAAAAGGTGTCAGTTACAAACACCATGGTCATAGAATTAGTATCCGATACTCATCGATTTAAAAAAAATATACCTGTTACTAACATAATGGCCATGGTGCTAGTAACCGTCACTCATCGATTTCAAAAAAGGTATCGTTTACTAACACTATGGTCATAGATTTAGTATCCGGTACACATTCATTTCAAAAAAGGTATCGGTTATTAACACTATGGTCATAGTGTTATTATTCGGTACTCATTAAATACAAAAAAAATTCGATTACTAACACTATGGTCATAGAGATAGTATCCGGTACTCATTTCTTTCAAAAAACGTATCGGTTATTAACACCATTGTCATACTGTTAGTATCCCGTACTCAACGATTTCAAAAAAGATAGCAGTTATTAACACAATGGACATGGTGTTAGTATCCGGTACTCATCGATTTTAAAAAAGGTATCAGTTACTAACACCATGGCCATAGTGTTAGTATCCGGTAAACATCGATTTCAATAAAGGTGCCAGTTACTAACACAATGGCCATGGTGTTAGTATCCGGTACTCATCGATTTCTAAAAAGGTATATGTTACTAACGCAATGGTCATAGTGTTAGCATCCGATACTCGTCGATTTCAAAAAAGGTATCAGTTAATAACACAATGGCCATGGTGTTAGTATGCGGTACTGATCGATTACCGAAAAGATATCGGTTACTAACACTATAGTCATAGAGTTAGTATCCGGTACTCATCGATTTCAAAAAAGGTATTGGTTACAAACACTATGGTCATATAGTTAGTATCCGGTACTCATCGATTTCAAAAAAGTTATCGATTACTAACATTTTGTCATAGAATTAGTATTTGGAACTCATTCATTTCAAAAAAGCTATCGGTTACTAACACTATGGTCATAGAATTAGTATCCGGTACTCATTAATTTCAAAAAAGGTATGGGTTATTAACACTATGGTCATAGTGTTATTATCCGGTACTCATTAAATACAAAAAAAATTCGATTACTAACACTATGGTCATAGAGTTAGTATACGGTACTCATTACCTTCAAAAAACGTAACGGTTATTAACACCATTGTCATACTGTTAGTATCCCGTACTCAACGATTGCAAAAAAGGTATCAGTTACTAACACAATGGCCATAGTGTTAGTATCCGGTACTCATCGATTTAAAAAAAGGTATCAGTTACTAACACCATGGTCATAGTGTTAGTATCCGGTATTCATCGATTTCAAAAAAGGTATCAGTTACTAACACAATGGCCATAGTGTTAGTATCCGGTACACATCGATTTCAAAAAAGGTATATGTTACTTACACAATGGTCATAGTGTTAGCATCCGATACTCGTCGATTTCAAAAAAGGTATCCGTTACTAATACAATGGCCATGGTGTTAGTATCCGTGACTCATCGATTTCATAAAACGTATCTGTTACTAACACTATGGTCATAGTGTTAGTATCAGGTACTCGTCGGTTTCAAAAAAGGTATCAGTTAATAACACAATGGCCATGGTGTTAGTATCCGTTACTCATCGATTCCAAAAAGATATCGGTAACTAACAATATGGCCATAGAGTTAGTAACCGGTACTCATCGATTTCTAAAAAAGTATTGGTTACTAACACTATGGTCATATAGTTAGTATCCGGTACTCATCGATTTCAAAAAAGTTATCGATTACTCACACTTTTGTCATAGAATTTGTAACCGGTACGCATCGATTTTAGAAAAGGTATCGGTTATCATCACTATGGTCATAGAGTTAGTATCCGGTACTCATTCATTTAAAATAAGACATCAGTTACTAAGAGCATGGCCATGGTGTTAGTATACGGTACTCATCGATTTCAAAAAAAGTATTGGTTACTAACACTATTGTCATAGATCTAATATCCGGTACTCATCGATTTCAAAAACGGAATCGATTACTAACACAATGGTCATATTGTTTGTATGCGGTACTCATCGAATTCAAAAAAGGTATCGGTTACTCACACTTTGGTCATAGAATTAGTATCTGGTACTCATTCATTTCAAAAAAAGTATCGGTTACTAACACTATGGTCATAGAATTTGTATCCGGTACGCATCGATTTCAAAAAAGGTATCGGTTATTATCACTATGGTCATAGAGTTAGTATCCGGTACTCATTCATCTAAAATAAGACATCAGTTACTAACAGCATGGCCATGGTGTTAGTATCCGGTACTGATCGATTGCAAAAAAAGTATTGGTTACTAAAACAATAGTCATAGAGTTAGTATCCGGTACTCATCGATTTCAAAGAAAGGTATTGGTTTCTAACACTGTGGTCATAGAGTTATTATCCGGTACTCATTAATTTCAAAAAAGATATCGGTTATTAACACTATGGTCATAGTGTTAGTATCCGGTACTCATTAAATTCAAAAAAATTCGATTACTAACACTATGGTCATAGAGATAGTATCCGGTACTCATTAATTTCAAAAAAGGTATCAGTTACTAACATCATGGTCATATTGTTAGTATACGGTACTCATCGATTTCAAAAAAGGTATCTGTTACTAACAACATTGCCATAGTGTTAGTATCCGGTACTCATCGATTTCAAGAAGGGTATCTGTTACTAACCCTATGGTCATAGTGTAAGTATCCGGTACTCGTCGATTTCAAAAAAGTATCACTTACTAACACAATGGCCATGGTGTTAGTATCCGGTACTCATCGATTTCAAGAAGGGTATCTGTTACTAACCCTATGGTCATAGTGTAAGTATCCGGTACTCGTCGATTTCAAAAAAGTATCACTTACTAACACAATGGCCATGGTGTTAGTATCCGGTACTCATCGATTTCCGAAATGATATCGGTTACTAACACTACAGTCATAGATTAAGTATCCGGTACTCATCGATTTCAAAAGAGGTATCGGTTATTAACACTATGGTCATAGAGTTAGTATCCGGTACTCGTTCATTTATAAAAAAGGTATCAGTTACTAACACCATGGCCATGGTGTTAGTATCCGTTACTCATCGATTTCAAAAAATGTATTGGTTACTAACACTATGGTCATATAGTTAGTATCCGGTACTCATCGATTTCAAAAAAGGTATCAGCTACAAACTCTATGGTCATAGATTAATATCCCGTACGCATCGATTTCAAAAAGATATCATTTACTAACATCATGGTCATAGTGTTAGTATGCGGTACTCATCGATTTGCAAAAAGGTATCGCTTACTAACATTATGGTCCTAGTGTTTGTATACGGTACTCATCGATTACAAAAAAAGTATCAGTTTCTAATACTATGGTCATAGTTTTAGTATCCGGCACACATCGATTTCAAAATAGGTGCCAGTTACTATCACAATGGTCATGGTGTTAGTATCCGGTACTCATCGATTTCAAAAAAGGTGTCGGTTACTAACTCTATGGTCATAGTGTTAGTATCCGGTACTCGTCGATTTCAAAAATAGTATCAGTTAATGACACAATGGCCATGGTGTTAGTATCTGGTGCTCAACGATTTCAGAAGAGGTATTAGTTTTTAAAACTATTGTCATAGAGTTAGTATCCGGTACTCATCGATTTCAAAAAAGGTATCGGTTATTAACACTATGGTTATAGAGTTAGTATCCGGTACTCGCTGATTTATAAAAAAGGTACCAGTTACTAACACCATGGCCATGTTGTTAGTATCCGTTACTCATCAATTTCAAAAAATGTATTGGTTACTAACACTATGGTCATACAGTTAGTATCCAGTACTCATCGATTTCAAAAAAGGTATCAGCTACAAACACTATGGACATAGTTTTAGTATACGGTACGCTTCGATTTCAAAAAAGGTATCGGTTATTCACACTATGGTCATAATTTTAGTAGCCGGTACTCATTCATTTATAAAAAGCTATAAGTTATTACCACCATGGCCATGGTGTTGGTATCCGGTACTCATCGATTTCAAAAACGGTCTCAGTTACTAACACCATGGCCATAGAATTAGTATCCGGTACACATCGATTTCAAAAAAGGTGCCAGTTACTAACACAATGGCCATGGTGTTAGTATCCGTTACTCATCGATTTCAAAAAGGGTATCTGTTACTAACCCTATGGTCATAGTGTTAGTATCCGGTACTCGTCGATTTCAAAAAAGTATCAGTTAATAACACAATGGCCATGGTGTTAGTATCCGGTACTCATCGATTTCCGAAAAGATATCGGTTACTAGCACTATAGTCATAGAATAAGTATCCGGTACTCATCGTTTTCAAAAGAGGTATCGGTTTTTAACACAATGTTCATAGAGTTAGTATCCGGTACTCATCGATTTCAAAAAAGGTATCGGTTACTAACACTATGGTCATAAAGAGTTAGTATCCGATACTCATTCATTTAAAAAAATGTATCGGTTACTAACACCATGGCCATGGTGTTAGTATCCGATACTCATCGATTTCTAAAAAGATATCGGTTACTAACACTATAGTCATAGATTTAGTATCCGGTACTCATCGATTTCAAAAGTGGTATCGGTTTTTAACACTATGGTCATAGAGTTGGTATCCGGTACTCATCGATTTCAAAAAGGTATCGGTTATTAACACTATGGTCATAGAATTAGTATCCGGTACTCGCTTATTTATAAAAAAGGTATCAGTTACTAACACCATGGCCATTGTGTTAGTATCCGTTACTCATCGATTTCAAAAAATGTATTGCTTACTAACTATATGGTCATATAGTTAGTATCCGGTACTCATCGATTTCAAAAAAGGTATCAGCTACAAACACTATGTTCATAGTTTTAGTATCCGGTACGCATCGATTTCAAAAAGATATCATTTACTAACATCATGGTCATAGTGTTAGTATCCGGTTCTCATCGATATCAAAAAAGGTATCGCTTACTAACATTATGGTCATAGTGTTTGTATCCGGTACTCATCGATTTCAAAAAAGTTATCAGTTTCTAATACTATGGTCATAGTTTTAGTATCCGGTACACATCGATTTCAAAATAGGTGCCAGTTACTAACACAATGGCCATGGTGTTAGTATCCAGTACTCATCGATTTCAAAATAGGTATCTGTTACTATCCCTATGGTCATAGTGTTGGTATCCGTTACTCGTCGATTTCAAAAATGGTATCAGTTAATAACACAATGGCCATGGTGTTAGTATCCGGTACTCATCGATTTCCGAAAAGATATCGGTTACGAACGCTATGGTCATAGATTTAGTAAACGGTATTCATTCATTTCAAAAAAGGTATCGGTTACTAACACCATGGCCATGGTGTTAGTATCCGATACTCATCGATTTCTCAAAAGATATCGGTTACAAACACTATAGTCATAGAGTTAGTATTCGGTACCCATCGATTTCAGAAGAGGTATCGGTTTTTAACACTATGGTCATAGAGTTAGTATGCGGTACTCATCGATTTCAAAAAAGGTATCGGTTATTATCACTATGGTCATAGAGTTAGTGTCCGGTACTCGTTCATTTATAAAAAGGTTATCAGTTACTATCACCATGGCCATGTTGTTAGTTTCCGTTACTCATCGATTTCAAAAAATGTATTGGTTACTAACACTATGGTCATATAGTTAGTATCCGGTACTCATCGATTTCAAAAAAAGGTATCAGCTACAAACACTATGGTCATATTTTTAGTATCCGGTACGTATCGATTTCAAAAACGGTATCGGTTATTCACACTATGGTCATAATTTTAGTAGCCGGTACTCATTCATTTAAAAAAAGCTATAATTTATTACCACCATGGCCATGGTGATGGTATCCGGTACTCATTGATTTCAAAAAAGGTATAGGTTACTAACACTATGGTCATAGAATTTGTATCCGTTACGCATCGATTTCAAATAAGGTATCGGGTACTATTACTATGGTCATAGAGTTAGTATCCCGTACTCATTCATTTAAAATAAGACATCAGTTACTAAGAGCATGGCCATGATGTTAGTATCCGGTACTCATTAAATTCAAAAAAATTTCGATTACTAACACTATGGTCATAGAGTTAGTATCCGGTACTCATTAACTTCAAAAAACGTATCGGTTATTAACACCATGGTCATACTGTTAGTATCCCGTACTCATCGATTTCAAAAAAGGTACCAGTTACTAACACAATGGCCACGGTGTTAGTATCCGGTACTCATCGATTTCAAAAAAAATTATCTGTTACTAACACCATGGCCATAGTGTTAGTTTCCGGTACACATCGATTTCAAAATATGTACCAGTTACTGATACAATGGCCGTGGATTTAGTATCCGGTACTCATCGATTTCAAAAAAGGTATCAGTTACTAAC
The DNA here is from genome assembly GCA_029291075.1 of Eudiplozoon nipponicum. NCBI lineage: Eukaryota > Metazoa > Platyhelminthes > Monogenea > Mazocraeidea > Diplozoidae > Eudiplozoon > Eudiplozoon nipponicum. Next base: position 12,299 of record JAQBSW010008440.1, read on the forward strand.
ACCATGGTCATAGTGTTAGTATCCGGTACACATCGATTTCAAAAAAGGTACCAGTTACTAACACAATGGCCATGGTGTTAGTATCCGATATTCATCGATTTCAAAATGGTATCGGTAACAAACATTATGGTGATAGAGTTAGTATCAGGTACTAATTAATTTCAAAAAAGATATCGGTTACTGACACTATGGTCGTAGTGTTAGTATCCTTTACTCATTCATTTAAAAAAAGGTATCAGTTACTAACACCATGGTCATAGTGTTAGTATCCGGTACTCATCAATTTCAAAAAAGTTATCAGTTACTAACACCATGTTCCAAGTGTTAGAATCCGGTACTCACCAATTTCAATAAAGATATCAGTTACTAACACCATGGTCAGAGTTTTAGTATCCTGTACTCATCGATTTCGAAAAATATACCAGTTATTAAAACAAGGGGCATGATGTTAGTATCCGGTACTCATCGATTTAAAAAAAAGATAACAGTTACGAACACCATGGTCATAGTGTTAGTATCCGGTACTCATCGATTTCAAAAAAGGTATCAGTTACTAACACAATGGCCATGGTGTTAGTATCCGGTACTCATCGATTTCAAAAAAGGTATCAGTTACTAACACTAGGGCCATAGTGTTAGTATCCGGTACTCATCAATTTGATAAAAGGTATCAGTTACTAAAAACATGGTCATAGTGTTAGTATCCGTCAATAATAGATTTCAAAAAAGGTACCAGTTACTAACACAATGGCCATGGTGTTAGTATCCGGTACTCGTCGATTTCATAAAAGGTATCAGTTACTAAGACTATGGTCATGGTGTTAGTATCCGGTACGCATCGACTTCAAAAAATATATCAATTACTAACATTATGGTCATAGAGTTAGTATCCGGTACTCATCGATTTCAATAAAATGTACCAATTACTAACACAAAGGCAATAGTGTTAGTATCCGCTACTCATCGATTTCAAAAAAGGTATCGCTTACTAACATTATGGTCATAGAGTTAGTATCCGGTACTCATCCATTTCAAAAAAGGTATCAACTACAAACATTATGGTCATAGTTTTAGTATCCGGTAATTATCGATTTCAAAAAGTTCCAGTTACTAACACTATGGTCATAGTGTTAGTATCCAGTACTCGTCGATTTCAAAAAAGGTATCAGTTACTAACACTATGGTCATAGTGTTAGTATCCGGTACTCATCAATTTCAAAAAAGATATCTGTTACTAACACCATGTTCCAAGTGTTAGAATCCGGTACTCATCAATTTCAAAAAAGGTATCAGTTACTAACACCATGGTCAGAGTGTTAGTATCCTGTACTCATCGATTTCAAAAAATATACCAGTTATTAAAACAAGGGGCATGCTGTTAATATCCGGTACTCATCGATTTAAAAAAAAGGTATCAGTTACGAACACCATGGTCATAGTGTTAGTATCCGGTACTCATCGATTTCAAAAAAGGTATCAGTTACTAACACAATGGCCATAGTGTTAGTATCCGGTACTTATCGATTTCAAAAAAGGTATCGGTTACTAACACTATTGTCATAGTGTTAGTATCCCATACTCAATAATTTCAAAAAAATTCGATCACTAACACTATGGTCATAGAGTAAGTATCCGGTACTCATTAATTTCAAAAAACGTATCGGTTATTAACACCATGGTCATACTGTTAGTATCCCGTACACAACGATTTCAAAAAAGTTACCAGTTATTAACACATGGGCCATGGTGTTAGTATCCGGTACTCATCGATTTCAAAAAAGGTATCAGTTACTAACACCATGACCATAGTGTTAGTATCCGGTACACATCCATTTCAAAAAAGGTGCCAGTTACTAACACAATGGCCATGGTGTTAGTATCCGGTACTCATCGATTTCAAAAAAGGTATCAGTTACAAACACCATGGTCATAAAATTAATATCCGGTACTCATCGATTTAAAAAAACGTACCTTTAACTAACATAATGGCCATGGTGCTACTATCCGTTACTCATCGATTTCAAAAAGGTATCGGTTGCTAACGCTATGTTCATAGATTTAGTATCCGGTACTCATTAATTTCAAAAAAGGTATCGGTTATTAACACTATTGCCATAGTGTTAGAATACGGTGCTCATTAAATTCAAAAAATTTCGATTACTAACACTATGGTCATAGAGTTAGTATCCGGTACTCATTAATTTCAAAAAACGTATCGGTTATTCACACCATGGTTACTAACTCTGTGGTCATAGAGTTAGTATCCGGTACTCATTCATTTCGAAAAAGGTATCGGTTATTCACACTATGGTCATAGATTTAGTATCCGGTACTCATTCATTTAAAATAAGACATCAGTTACTAGCACCATGGCCATGGTATTAGTATCCGGTATTCATCGATTTCAAAAAAGGTATTGGTTACTAAGACTATGGTCATAGAATTAGTATCTGGTACTCATTCATTTAAAAAAAAGGTATCGGTTACTAACACTATGGTCATAGATTTTGTATCCGGTACGCATCGATTTCAAAAAAGCTACCGGTTACTATCACTATGGTCATAGAGTTAGTATCCCGTACTCATCGATTTCAAAAAAGATACCAGTTATTAACACAATGGCCTTGGTGTTAGTATCTGTACTCATCGATTTCAAAAAAGGTATCAGTTACTAACACCATTGCCATAGTGTTAGTATCCGGTACTCATCAATTTCCGAAAAGATATCGGTTACTAACACAATGGCCATATATTTAGTGTCCGGTATTCATTCATTTAAAAATGTATCGGTTACTAACACAATGGCCATGGTGTTAGAATCCGATACTGATCAATTTCTAAAAAGATATTCGTTACTAACACTATAGACATAGAGTTAGTTTTCGGTACTCATCGATTTCAAAAGAGGTATCGGTTTTTAACACTATGGTCATAGAGTTAGTATCCGGTACTCGTCGATTTCAAAAAAGGTATCGATTACTAACACCATGGCCATGGTGTTAGTATCCGTTACTCATCGATTTCAATAAAGGTATTGGTTACTAACTCTGTGGTCATAGATTTAGTATCCGGTATTCATTCATTTAAAAAAAGGTATCGGTTATTCACACTATGGTCATAGATTTAGTATCCGGTACTCATTCATTTAAAATAAGACATCAGTTACTAGCACCATGGCCATGGTGTTAGTATCCGATATTCATCGATTTCAAAACGGTATCGGTTACAAACATTATGGTGATAGAGTTAGTATCCGGTACTAATTAATTCCAAAACGATATCGGTTACTTACACTATGGTCATAGTGTTAGTATCCGTTACTCATTCATTTAAAAAAAAGTATCAGTTACTAACACTATGGTCATAGTGTTAGTATCTGGTACTCATCGATTTCAAAAAAGGTATCAGTCACTAACACCATGGTCCAAGTGTTAGAATCCAGTACTCATCAATTTCAAACAAGGTATGAGTTACTAACACCATTATCAGAGCGTTAGTATCCTCTACTCATCGATTTCAAAAAATATACCAGTTATTAAAACAAGGGGCATGCTGTTAATATCCGGTACTCATCGATTTAAAAAAATGTAACTGTTACTAACATAATGGCCATGGTGCTAGTATCCGTTACTCATCGATTTCAAAAAAGGTATCGGTTACTAACACTATGGTCATAGATTTAGTATCCGGTACTTATTAATTTCAAAAAAGGAATCGGTTATTAACACTATGGTCATAGTGTTAGTATCCGGTACTCAATAAATTCAAAAAAATTCGATCACTAACACTATGGTCATAGAGTAAGTATCCGGTACTCATTAATTTCAAAAAACGAATCGGTTATTAACACCATGGTCATACTGTTAGTATCCCGTACTCAACGATTTCAAAAAAGATACCAGTTATTAACACAATGGCCATGGTGTTAGTATCCGGTACTCATCGATTTCAAAAAAGGTATCAGTTACTAACACCATGACCATAGTGTTAGTATCCGGTACACATCCATTTCAAAAAAGGTGCCAGTTACTAACACAATGGCCATGGTGTTAGTATCCGGTACTCATCGATTTCAAAAAAGGTATCAGTTACAAACACCATGGTCATAGAATTAGTATCCGGTACTCATCGATTTAAAAATCGTACCTTTTACTAACATAATGGCCATGGTGCTACTATCCGTTACTCATCGATTTCAAAAAAGGTATCGGCTACTAACACTATGTTCTTAGATTTAGTATCCGGTACTCATTAATTTCAAAAAAGTTATCGGTTATTAACAATATGGTCATAGTGTTAGAATACGGTACTCATTAATTTCAAAAAATTTCGATTACTGACACTATGGTCATAGAGTTAGTATCCGGTACTCATTAATTTCAAAAAACGTATCGGTTATTCACACCATGGTTACTAACTCTGTGGTCATAGAGTTAGTATCCGGTACTCATTCATTTCGAAAAAGGTATCGGTTATTCACACTATGGTCATAGATTTAGTATCCGGTACTCATTCATTTAAAATAAGACATCAGTTACTAGCACCATGGCCATGGTGTTAGTATCCGGTACTCATCGATTTCAAAAAAGGTATTGGTTACTAAGACTATTGTCATAGAATTAGTATCTGGTACTCATTCATTTCAAAAAAAGGTATCGGTTACTAACACTATGGTCATAGATTTTGTATCCGGTACGCATCGATTTCAAAAAAGCTACCGGTTACTATCACTATGGTCATAGAGTTAGTATCCCGTACTCATCGATTTAATAAAAAGATACCAGTTATTAACACAATGGCCTTGGTGTTTGTATCTGTACTCATCGATTTCAAAAAAGGTATCAGTTACTAACACCATTGCCATAGTGTTAGTATCCGGTACTCATCAATTTCCGAAAAGATATCGGTTACAAACACAATGGCCATATATTTAGTGTCCTGTGTTCATTCATTTAAAAATGTATAGGTTACTAACACCATGGCCATGGTGTTAGAATCCGATACTGATCAATTTCTAAAAAGATATTCGTTACTAACACTATAGTCATAGAGTTAGTTTTCGGTACTCATCGATTTCAAAAGAGGTATCGGTTTTTAACACTATGGTCATAGAGTTAGTATCCGGTACTCGTCGATTTCAAAAAAGGTATCGATTACTAACACCATGGCCATGGTGTTAGTATCCGTTACTCATCGATTTCAATAAAGGTATTGGTTACTAACTCTGTGGTCATAGATTTAGTATCCGGTACTCACTCATTTAAAAAAAGGTATCGGTTATTCACACTATGGTCATAGATTTAGTATCCGGTACTCATTCATTTGAAATAAGACATCAGATACTAGCACCATGGCCATGGTGTTAGTATCCGATATTCATCGATTTCAAAACGGTATCGGTTACAAACATTATGGTGATAGAGTTAGTATCCGGTACTAATTAATTCCAAAACGATATCGGTTACTTACACTATGGTCATAGTGTTAGTATCCGTTACTCATTCATTTAAAAAAAAGTATCAGTTACTAACACTATGGTCACAGTGTTAGTATCACGTACTCATCAATTTCAGAAAAGGTATCAGTCAGTAACACCATGGTCCAAGTGTTAGAATCCACTATTCATCAATTTCAAAAAAGGTATGAGTTACAAACACCATGGTCAGAGCGTTAGTATCCTCTACTCATCGATTTCAAAAAATATTCCAGTTATTAAAACAAGGGGCATGCTGTTAATATCCGGTACTCATCGATTTAAAAAAATGTAACTGTTACTAACATAATGGCCATGGTGCTAGTATCCGTTACTCATCGATTTCAAAAAAGGTATCGGTTACTAACACTATGGTCATAGATTTAGTATCCGGTACTTATTAATTTCAAAAAAGGAATCGGTTATTAACACTATGGTCATAGTGTTATTATCCGGTACTCATTAAATTCAAAAAAATTCGATTACTAACACTATGGTCATAGAGTAAGTATCCGGTACTCATTAATTTAAAAAAACGTATCGGTTATTAACACCATGGTCATACTGTTAGTATCCCGTACTCAACGATTTCAAAAAAGTGACCAGTTATTAACACAATGGCCATGGTGTCAGTATCCGGTACTCATCGATTTCAAAAAAGGTATCAGTTACTAACACCATGGCCATAGTGTTAGTATCCGGTACACATCGATTTCAAAAAAGGTGCCAGTTACTAACACAATGGCCATGGTGTTAGTATCCGGTACTCATCGATTTCAAAAAAGGTATCTGTTACTAACCCTATGGTCATAGTGTTAGTATCCGGTACTCATCGATTTGAAAAAAGGTTTCAGTTAATAACACAATGGTCATGGTGTTAGTACCCGGTACTCATCGATTTCCGAAAAGATATCGGTTACTAACTCTACGGCCGTATAGTTATTATCCGGTACTCATTCATTACAAAAAGGGTATCGGTTTTCAACACTATGGTCATAGAGTTAGTATCCGGTACTCATCGATTTCAAAAAAGATATCGGTTACTAACACTATAGTCATATATTTAGAATCCGGAATTCATCGATTTCAAAAGAGGTATCGGTTTTCAGCACTATGGTCATAGAGTAAGTATCCGGTATTCATCGATTTCAAAAAAGGTATCGGTTACTTACATTATGGTCATAGAATTAGTATCCGGTACTCATTCATTTAAAAAAAGGTATCAGTTACTAACACAATGGCCATAGTGTTAGTATCCGGTACTCATCGATTTCAAAAAAGGTATTGGTTACTAACACTATGGTCATATATTTAGTATCCGATATTCATCGATTTCAAAATGGTATCGGTTACAAACATTATGGTGATAGAGTTAGTATCCGGTACTAATTAATTTCAAAAAAGGTATCAGTTACTAACACAATGGTCCAAGTGTTAGAATCCGGTACTCATCAATTTCAAAAACGGTATCAGTAACCAACACCATGGTCAGAGTGTTAGTATCCTGTAATCATCGTTTTCAAAAAATATACCAGTTATTAAAACAACGGACATGCTGTTAATATCCGGTACTCAACGATTTAAAAAAAAGATATTAGTTACTAACACCATGGTCAGAGTGTTAGTATCCTTTACTCATCGATTTCAAAAAAATTACCAGTTATTAAAACAAGGGGCATGCTGTTAATATCCGGTATTCATCGATTTAATAAATAGGTATCAGTTACGAACACCATGGTCATAGTGTTAGTATCCGGTACTCGTCAATTTCAAAAATGTTATCACTTACAAACATCATGGTCATAGTGTTAATATCCGGTACGCATCGATTTCAAAAAGTTACCAGTTATTAACACAATGGCCATGGTGTTAGTATCCGGTACTCATCGATTTCAAAAAAGGTATCAGTCACAAACACCATGGTCATAGAGTTAGTATCCGGTACTCATCGATTTAAAAAAATGTACCTGTTACTAACATAATGGCCATGGTGCTCGTATCCGTTACTCATCGATTTCAAAATGATATCGGTTACTAACACTATGGTCCTAGATTTAGTATCCGGTACTCATTATATTAAAAAAAATCGATTACTAACACTGGGGTCATAGAGTTAGTATCCGGTACTCATTAATTTCAAAAACGAATCGGTTATTAACACCATGGTCTTTATTGTTAGTATCCCGTACTCATCGATTTCAAAAAAGATAGCAGTTATTAACACAATGGCCATGGTGTTAGTATCCGGTACTCATCGATTTCAAAAACGGTATCAGTTACTAACACCATGGCCATAGTGTTAGTATCCGATACACATCGATTTCAAAAAAGGTGCCGGTTACTAACACAATGGCCATGGTGTTAGTATCCGGTACACATCGATTTCCGAAAAGATATCGGTTACTAACACTATGGTGATAGTATTAGTATCCGGTACTCGTCGATTTCAAAAAAAGTATCAGTTAATAACACAATGGCCATGGTGTTAGTATCCGGTTCTCATCGATTTCAAAAGAGGTATCTGTTTTTAACACTATGGTCATAGAGTTAGTATCCGGTACTACATCGATTTCAAAAAAGGTATCGGTTTTAAACACTATGGTCATAGAGTTAGTATCCGGTACTCATCGATTTCAAAAGGTATCGGTTACTAACACTATGGTCATAGAGTTAGTATCCGGTACTCATTCATTTCAAAAAGGTATCAGTTACTAACACCATGGCCATGGTGTTAGTATCCGGTACTCATCGATTTCAAAAAGGTATCGGTTACTAACACTATAGTCATAGAGTTAGTATTCTGTACTCATCGAGTTCAAAAACGGTATCGGTTAGTAACACTATGTTCATAGAGTTAGTATTCGGTACTCATTCATTTCAAAAAAGGTATCAGTTACTAACACCATGGCCATGGTGTTAGTATCCGGTACTCATCGATTTCAAAAAAGGTATCGGTTACTAACACTATGGTCATAGAGTTAGTATCCGGTACTCATCGATTTCAAAAAAGGTATCGGTTATTTACACTATGGTCATAGTGTTATTATCCGGTACTCATTAAATTAAAAAAAAATCGATTACTAACACTGGGGTCATAGAGTTAGTATCCGGTACTCATTAATTTCAAGAAACGTATCGGTTATTAACACCATGGTCATACTGTTAGTATCCCGTACTCATCGATTTCAAAAAAGATAGCAGTTATTAACACAATGGCCATGGTGTTAGTATCCGGTACTCATCGATTTCAAAAAAGGTATCAGTTACTAACACCATGGCCATAGTGCTGGTATCCGGTACACATCGATTTCAAAAAAGGTGCCGGTTACTAACACAATGGCCATGGTGTAAGTATCCGGTACTCATCGATTTCAAAAAAGGTATATGTTACTAACATTATGGTCATAGTATTAGTATCCGGTACTCGTCGATTTCAAAAAAAGTATCAGTTAATAACACAATGGCCATGGTGTTAGTATCCGGTACTCATCGATTTCCGAAAAGATATCGGTTACTAACACTATAGTCATAGAGTTAGTATCCGGTACTCATCGATTTCAAAAGAGGTATCGGTTTTTAACACTATGGTCATAGAGTTAGTATCCGGTACTCATTCATTTCAAAAAGGTATCGGTTACTAACACTATGGTCATAGAGTTAGTATCCGGTACTCATTCATTTCAAAAAGGTATCGGTTACTAACACTATGGTCATAGAGTTAGTATCCGGTACTCATCGATTTCAAAAAAGGTATCGGTTACTAACACTATGGTCATAGAGTTAGTATCCGGTACTCATCGATTTCAAAAAAGGTATCGGTTACTAACACTATGGTCATAGAGTTAGTATCCGGTACTCATCGATTTCAAAAAAGGTATCGGTTACTAACACTATGGTCATAGAGTTAGTATCCGGTACTCATCGATTTCAAAAGAGGTATCGGTTACTAACACTATGGTCATATAGTTAGTATCCGGTACTCATCGATTTCAAAAAAGGTATTGGTTACTAAAACTGTGGTCATAGAGTTATTATCCGGTACTCATTCATTTAAAAAAAGGTATCGGTTATTCACACTATAGTCATTGTTTTAGTATCTGGTACTCATTCATTTAAAAAACGCAATCAGTTACTACCACCATGGCCATGGTGTTAGTATCTGGTACTCATCGATTTCAAATAAGGTATCAGTTACTTAAACTTTGGTCATAGAATTTGTATCTGGTAATCAATCATTTCAAAAAAGGTATCGGTTACTAACACTACGGTCATAGAATTGTTCTCCGGTACGCATCGATTTCAAAAAAAGGTATCGGTATTTATCACTATGGTCATAGAATTTGTATCCGGTACTCATTCATTAAAAATAAGACATCAGTTACTAACAGCATGGCCATGGTGTAAGTATCCGGTACTCATCGATTTCAAAAAAATGAATCAGTTACTAACATTATGGTTATAGAGTTAGAATCCGGTACTCATTAATTTCAGTAAGGGTGTCGGTTACTAACAATATGGTCATAGTGTTAGTATCCGGTCCTCATTCATTTCAAAAAGACATCAGTTACTAACACCATGGCAATGTAGTTAGTATCCGGTAAACCTCGATTTCAAAAAAGCTATCGGTTAATAATACTATGGTCATAGATTTAGTATCCGGTACTCATTAATTTCAAAAAAGATATCGGTTATTAAAACTAGGATCATAGTGTTAGTATCCGGTATTCATTAAATTAAAAAAAAATTCGATTACTAACACTATGGTCATAGTGTTAGTATCCGGTACTCATCGATTTAAAAAAACGTACCTGTTACTAACATAATGGCCATGGTGCTACTATCCGTTACTCATCGATTTCAAAAAAGTTATCGGTTGCTAACACTATGGTCATAGATTTAGTATCCGGTACTCATTAATTTCAAAAAAGGTGTCAGTTATTAACACAATGGCCATGGTTTTAGTATCTGTACTCATCGATTTCGAAAAAGGTATCAGTTACTAACACCATGGCCATAGTGTTAGTATCCGGTACACATCGATTTCAAAAAAGGTGTCAGTTACTAACACAATGGCCATGGTGTTAGTATCGGGTACTCATCGATTTCAAAAAAGGTATCAGTTACAAACACCATGGTCATAGAATTAGTATCCGGTACTCATCGATTTAAAAAAACGTACCTGTTACTAACATAATGGCCATGGTGCTACTATCCGTTACTCATCGATTTCAAAAAAGTTATCGGTTGCTAACACTATGGTCATAGATTTAGTATCCGGTACTCATTAATTTCAAAAAATGTATCGGTTATTATCACTATGGTCATAGTGTTAGTATACGGTACTCATTAAATTAAAAAAAAATTCGATTATTAACACAATGGTCATAGAGTAAGTATCCGGTACTCATTAATTTCAAAAAACGTATCGGTTATTCACACCATGGTTACTAACTCTGCGGTCATAGAGTTAATATCCGGTACTCAATCATTTCAAAAAAGGTATCGGTTATTCACACTATGGTCATAGATTTAGTATCCGGTACTCATTCATTTAAAATAAAACATCAGTTACTAGCACCATGGCCATGGTGTTAGTATCCGGTACTCATCGATTTCAAAAAAGGTATTGGTTACTAAGACTATGGTCATAGAATTAGTATCTGGTACTCATTCATTTCAAAAAAGATATCGGTTACTAACACCATGGTCATAGAGTTAGTATCCCGTACTCATCGATTTCAAAAAAGATACCAGTTATTAACTCAATGGCCATGGTGTTAGAAACTGTACTCATCGATTTCAAAAAAGGTATCAGTTACTAACACCATTGCCATAGTGTTAGTATCCGCTACTCATCAATTTCCGAAATGATATCGGTTTCTAACACAATGGCCATATATTTAGTGTCCGGTATTCATTCATTTAAAAAGGTATCGGTTACTAACACCATGGCCATGGTGCTAGTATCCGATACTCATCGATTTCTAAAAAGTTATCGGTTACTAACACTATGGTCATAGTGTTAGTATCCGGTACTCATTCATTTAAAAAAAGGTATCAGTTACTAACACCATGGCCATGGTGTTAGTATCCGTTACTCATCGATTTCAATAAAGGTATTGGTTACTAACTCTGTGGTCATAGATTTAGTATCCGGTACTCATTCATTTCAACAAAGGTATCGGTTATTCACACTATGGTCATAGATTTAGTTTCCGGTACTCATTCATTTAAAATAAGACATCAGTTACTAGCACCATGGCCATGGTGTTAGTATCCGGTACTCATCGATTTCAAAAAAGGTATTGGTTACTAGGACTATGGTCATAGAATTAGTATCTGGTATTCATTTATTTCAAAAAAGGTACCGGTTACTAACACTATGGTCATAGAGTTTGTATCCGGTACGCATCGATTTCAAAAATGTATCGGTTACTATCACTATGGTCATAGAGTTAGTATCCGGTACTCATCGATTTCAAAAAAAGGTATTGGTTTCTAACATTATGGTTATAGAGTTAGTATCCGGTATTCATTAATATGAAAAAAAGTTATCGGTTATTAACACTATGGTCATAGTGTTAGTATCCGCTACTCATCGATTTCAAAAAAAGGTATCGGTTACTAACATTATGGTTATAGAGTTAGTATCCGGTACTCATTAATTTCAAAAAGGGTGTCGGTTACTAACAATATGGTCATAGTGTTAGTTTCCGGTCCTCATTCATTTCAAAAAAGGTATCAGTTACTAAAACCATGGCAATGTAGTTAGTATCCGGTACTCATCGATTTCAAAAAAGGTATCGGTTAATAACACTATGGTCATAGATTTAGTATCCGGTACGCATTATTTTCAAAAACGATATCGGTTATTAACACTATGGTCATTGTGTTAGTATCCGGTAGTCATTAAATTCAAAAAAAATTCGATTACTACACTATGGTCATAGAATTAGTATCCGGTACCCATTAATTTCAAAAAACGTATCGGTTGTTAACACCATGGTCATACTGTTAGTATCCCGTACTCGTAGATTTCAAAATAGGTACCAGTTACTAACACAATGGCCATGGTGTTAGTATACGGTACTCACCGATTTCAAAAAAGGTATCAATTACTATCACCATGGCCATAGAGTTAGTATCCGGTACAAATCGATTTCAAAAAAGGTACCAGTTACTAACACAATGGAGATGGTGTTAGTATCCGGTACTCATCAATTTCAATAAAGGTATCTGTTACTAACAATATGGTCATAGTGTTAGTATCCCGTACACATCGATTTCAAAAAACGTTTCAGATAATAACACAATTGCCATGGTGTTAGTATCCGGTACTCATCGATTTCAAAAAAAGTTATCGGTAACTAACACTATGGTCATAGAGTTAGTATCCGGTACTCATCGATTTCAAAAAAGGTATCGGTTACTTACACTATGGTCATAGAATTAGTATCCGGTACTCATCAATTTCAAAAAAATATCAGTTACTGACACCATGGTCATAGTGTTCGGATCCCGTATTTATTCATTTTAAAAAAGATATCGGTTACTAACACCATGGCCATGGTGCCAGTATCCGGTACTCATCGATTTCTAAAAAGGTATCGGTTACTAACACTATGGTCATAGAGTTAGTATCCGGTACTCATCGATTTCAAAAAGGTATCGGTTACTAACACTATGGTCATAGAGTTAGTATCCGGTACTCATCGATTTCAAAAAAGGTATCGGTTACTAACACTATGGTCATAGAGTTAGTATCCGGTACTCATCGATTTCAAAAAAGGTATCGGTTACTAACACTATGGTCATAGAGTTAGTATCCGGTACTCATCGATTTCAAAAAAGGTATCGGTTACTAACACTATGGTCATAGAGTTAGTATCCGGTACTCATTCGATTTCAAAAAAGGTATCGGTTACTAACACTATGGTCATAGAGTTAGTATCCGGTACTCATCGATTTCAAAAAAGGTATCGGTTACTAACACTATGGTCATAGAGTTAGTATCCGGTACTCATCGATTTCAAAAAAGGTATCGGTTACTAACACTATGGTCATAGAGTTAGTATCCGGTACTCATTCGATTTCAAAAAAGGTATCGGTTACTAACACTATGGTCATAGAGTTAGTATCCGGTACTCATCGATTTCAAAAAAGGTATCGGTTACTAACACTATGGTCATAGAGTTAGTATCCGGTACTCATCATTTCAAAAAAGGTATCGGTTACTAACACTATGGTCATAGTGTTAGTATCCGGTACTCATCGATTTCAAAAAAGGTATCGGTTACTAACACTATGGTCATAGAGTTAGTATCCGGTACTCATCGATTTCAAAAAAGGTATCGGTTACTAACACTATGGTCATAGTGTTAGTATCCGGTACTCATCGATTTCAAAAAAGGTATCGGTTACTAACACTATGGTCATAGAGTTAGTATCCGGTACTCATCGATTTCAAAAAAGGTATCGGTTACTAACACTATGGTCATAGAGTTAGTATCCGGTACTCATCGATTTCAAAAAAGGTATCGGTTACTAACACTATGGTCATAGAGTTAGTATCCGGTACTCATCGATTTCAAAAAAGGTATCGGTTACTAACACTATGGTCATAGAGTTAGTATCCGGTACTCATCGATTTCAAAAAAGGTATCGGTTACTAACACTATGGTCATAGAGTTAATATCCGGTATTCATTAATTTCAAAAAATGTATCGGTTACTAAACTATGGTCCTAAAGTTAGTATCCGGTACTCATCGATTTCAAAAAAGTTATCGGTTACTAACACCATGGCAATAGAGATAGTAACCGGTACTCATCGATTTCAAAAAAGGTATCGGTTACTAACACTATGGTCATAGAGTTAGTATCCGGTACTCATCGATTTCAAAAAAGGTATCGGTTACTAACACTATGGTCATAGAGTTAGTATCCGGTACTCATCGATTTCAAAAAAGGTATCGGTTACTAACACTATGGTCATAGAGTTAGTATCCGGTACTCATTCATTTCAAAAAAGGTATCGGTTACTAACACTATGGTCATAGTGTTAGTATCCGGTACTCATCGATTTCAAAAAAGGTATCGGTTACTAACACCATGGTCATAGAGTTAGTATCCGGTACTCATCGATTTCAAAAAAGGTATCGGTTACTAACACTATGGTCATAGAGTTAGTATCCGGTACTCATCGATTTCAAAAAAGGTATCGGTTACTAACACTATGGTCATAGAGTTAGTATCCGGTACTCATCGATTTCAAAAAAGGTATCGGTTACTAACACTATGGTCATAGAGTTAGTATCCGGTACTCATCGATTTCAAAAAAGGTATCGGTTACTAACACTATGGTCATGGAGTTAGTATCCGGTACTCATCGATTTCAAAAAAGGTATCGGTTACTAACACTATGGTCATAGAGTTAGTATCCGGTACTCATTCATTTCAAAAAAGGTATCGGTTACTAACACTATGGTCATAGAGTTAGTATCCGGTACTCATTCATTTCAAAAAGGTATCGGTTACTAACACTATGGTCATAGAGTTAGTATCCGGTACTCATCGATTTCAAAAAAGGTATCGGTTACTAACACTATGGTCATAGAGTTAGTATCCGGTACTCATTCATTTCAAAAAAGGTATCGGTTACTAACACTATGGTCATAGAGTTAGTATCCGGTACTCATCGATTTCAAAAAAGGTATCGGTTACTAACACTATGGTCATAGAGTTAGTATCCGGTACTCATTCATTTCAAAAAAGGTATCGGTTACTAACACTATGGTCATAGAGTTAGTATCCGGTACTCATTCGATTTCAAAAAAGGTATCGGTTACTAACACTATGGTCATAGAGTTAGTATCCGGTACTCATCGATTTCAAAAAAGGTATCGGTTACTAACACTATGGTCATAGAGTTAGTATCCGGTACTCATCGATTTCTAAAAAGGTATCGGTTACTAACACTATGGTCATAGAGTTAGTATCCGGTACTCATCGATTTCAAAAAAGGTATCGGTTACTAACACTATGGTCATAGAGTTAGTATCCGGTACTCATCGATTTCTAAAAAGGTATCGGTTACTAACACTATGGTCATAGAGTTAGTATCCGGTACTCATCGATTTCAAAAAAGGTATCGGTTACTAACACTATGGTCATAGAGTTAGTATCCGGTACTCATCGATTTCAAAAAAGGTATCGGTTACTAACACTATGGTCATAGAGTTAGTATCCGGTACTCATCGATTTCAAAAAAGGTATCGGTTACTAACACTATGGTCATAGAGTTAGTATCCGGTACTCATCGATTTCAAAAAAGGTATCGGTTACTAACACTATGGTCATAGAGTTAGTATCCGGTACTCATCGATTTCAAAAAAGGTATCGGTTACTAACACTATGGTCATAGAGTTAGTATCCGGTACTCATCGATTTCAAAAAAGGTATCGGTTACTAACACTATGGTCATAGAGTTAGTATCCGGTACTCATTCATTTCAAAAAAGGTATCGGTTACTAACACTATGGTCATAGAGTTAGTATCCGGTACTCATCGATTTCAAAAAAGGTATCGGTTACTAACACTATGGTCATAGAGTTAGTATCCGGTACTCATTCATTTCAAAAAAGGTATCGGTTACTAACACTATGGTCATAGAGTTAGTATCCGGTACTCATCATTTCAAAAAAGGTATCGGTTACTAACACTATGGTCATAGAGTTAGTATCCGGTACTCATCGATTTCAAAAAAGGTATCGGTTACTAACACTATGGTCATAGAGTTAGTATCCGGTACTCATCGATTTCAAAAAAGGTATCGGTTACTAACACTATGGTCATAGAGTTAGTATCCGGTACTCATTCATTTCAAAAAAGGTATCGGTTACTAACACTATGGTCATAGAGTTAGTATCCGGTACTCATTCATTTCAAAAAGGTATCGGTTACTAACACTATGGTCATAGAGTTAGTATCCGGTACTCATCGATTTCAAAAAAGGTATCGGTTACTAACACTATGGTCATAGAGTTAGTATCCGGTACTCATCGATTTCAAAAAAGGTATCGGTTACTAACACTATGGTCATAGAGTTAGTATCCGGTACTCATCGATTTCAAAAAAGGTATCGGTTACTAACACTATGGTCATAGAGTTAGTATCCGGTACTCATTCATTTCAAAAAAGGTATCGGTTACTAACACTATGGTCATAGAGTTAGTATCCGGTACTCATTCGATTTCAAAAAAGGTATCGGTTACTAACACTATGGTCATAGAGTTAGTATCCGGTACTCATCGATTTCAAAAAAGGTATCGGTTACTAACACTATGGTCATAGAGTTAGTATCCGGTACTCATCGATTTCAAAAAAGGTATCGGTTACTAACACTATGGTCATAGAGTTAGTATCCGGTACTCATCGATTTCAAAAAAGGTATCGGTTACTAACACTATGGTCATAGAGTTAGTATCCGGTACTCATCGATTTCAAAAAAGGTATCGGTTACTAACACTATGGTCATAGAGTTAGTATCCGGTACTCATCGATTTCAAAAAAGGTATCGGTTACTAACACTATGGTCATAGAGTTAGTATCCGGTACTCATTCATTTCAAAAAAGGTATCGGTTACTAACACTATGGTCATAGAGTTAGTATCCGGTACTCATTCGATTTCAAAAAAGGTATCGGTTACTAACACTATGGTCATAGAGTTAGTATCCGGTACTCATCGATTTCAAAAAAGGTATCGGTTACTAACACTATGGTCATAGAGTTAGTATCCGGTACTCATCGATTTCAAAAAAGGTATCGGTTACTAACACTATGGTCATAGAGTTAGTATCCGGTACTCATCGATTTCAAAAAAGGTATCGGTTACTAACACTATGGTCATAGAGTTAGTATCCGGTACTCATCGATTTCAAAAAAGGTATCGGTTACTAACACTATGGTCATAGAGTTAGTATCCGGTACTCATCGATTTCAAAAAAGGTATCGGTTACTAACACTATGGTCATAGAGTTAGTATCCGGTACTCATCGATTTCAAAAAAGGTATCGGTTACTAACACTATGGTCATAGAGTTAGTATCCGGTACTCATCGATTTCAAAAAAGGTATCGGTTACTAACACTATGGTCATAGAGTTAGTATCCGGTACTCATCGATTTCAAAAAAGGTATCGGTTACTAACACTATGGTCATAGAGTTAGTATCCGGTACTCATTCATTTCAAAAAAGGTATCGGTTACTAACACTATGGTCATAGAGTTAGTATCCGGTACTCATCGATTTCAAAAAAGGTATCGGTTACTAACACTATGGTCATAGAGTTAGTATCCGGTACTCATCGATTTCAAAAAAGGTATCGGTTACTAACACTATGGTCATAGAGTTAGTATCCGGTACTCATCGATTTCAAAAAAGGTATCGGTTACTAACACTATGGTCATAGAGTTAGTATCCGGTACTCATCGATTTCAAAAAGGTATCGGTTACTAACACTATGGTCATAGAGTTAGTATCCGGTACTCATTCGATTTCAAAAAAGGTATCGGTTACTAACACTATGGTCATAGAGTTAGTATCCGGTACTCATCGATTTCAAAAAGGTATCGGTTACTAACACTATGGTCATAGAGTTAGTATCCGGTACTCATCGATTTCAAAAAAGGTATCGGTTACTAACACTATGGTCATAGAGTTAGTATCCGGTACTCATCGATTTCAAAAAAGGTATCGGTTACTAACACTATGGTCATAGAGTTAGTATCCGGTACTCATCGATTTCCAAAAAGGTATCGGTTACTAACACTATGGTCATAGAGTTAGTATCCGGTACTCATTCATTTCAAAAAAGGTATCGGTTACTAACACTATGGTCATAGAGTTAGTATCCGGTACTCATCGATTTCAAAAAAGGTATCGGTTACTAACACTATGGTCATAGAGTTAGTATCCGGTACTCATCGATTTCAAAAAAGGTATCGGTTACTAACACAATGGTCATAGAGTTAGTATCCTTTACAGACTCGGTATATATATTATACATAAGGTTACATGCCGGGCAGGATCTGGCTTTGTCGTTCAGTGTTTCTGTGGCTTGGTGTGTAACCTGGTGAGGTACATTAGTGTTAGCTATTCCGTGTTCAGTGCAGTTTTATCCTATGATTCTCTGTGCGGCGGTTTTGTTTGACATTTGACTTGCCTTGCTTTTTGGCTTGTAAGAGTGGATTTGCTTCAAGCTAACAATGCGTGCGCTGTGCGCCGCCTTGGCATTGTCTTTGTTCATTTTAATACCTTCAACGCCTAGGGATGCTTGTATCGCTTCCCATTGTGGGTGTGTGTCTGCGCTTGGTTCAGGATGGCCTTGTGCTATGCTGTCCGTGTCGATTACCGCCCAGTGCTTGTTGTAAATTTTCTTGACATGTCTCGTGCGCTGATGTTGTCTGGCTGTTGGCGTGTCGCCGGTGGCCGTTCACATTGGTTGTGCTTGTCGAAAACGCGGGCTGAGCTTGAATTTGCATCTGTGTGTATGCATTTCTTTTATGTGCTTATCGCCCGATCCCGGTGTTTGGATTAATGTGTTATTCTTTGGCAATCCTATTTTGCGCTGTTCTCGGGAAACAGCGTTGACACTATGGTCCAAACATGCTCCTGCTCTGCCGGCTGTGACGTAAGTGCGGCTTGTGGTCTGGCGGGGCGTGAGAATTGTATATGGTGGCTGTGCGGCACAAGCCGTGTCTTATTGTTAGTCTGTGCACAGCTGCTTTTGGCGAGGTGAGCTCACCGTGTTGCTGTTGCTGTTGGATGTTCTGCGCGTGCTTTGAGCACGCGTGGAGTTGTCGGACAGCTGGTTTGCGAGCGCCTTTGCCGTTGCTTTAATGTGCCGTCTTGTGCGGTGCACTACGTGAATTACCTGGTTGATCCTGCCAGTAGTCATATGCTTGTCTCAAAGATTAAGCTATGCATGCCTAACCACCACCTCGCACTAGTCGAGGTGCGAGACACTCGAAAACTTGAAAATGGCGCGCAATTCAAAGTCAAGTATTTAAACAAAAAATGTTCTGGAAAATAAAAAGAAAAAAATCTTTTAAAAAAAATTCGTTACAATCAGCCATGGTGGTTTAAATATATCACTTAATGTTATTTTACATTTGGCGGAGGATTTAACTTCCTCCGCATACACCACCTTCTCAAAAAATACGGCTAGTAATAGATGTAATCATGATTCTTCGGCTGACGTGGCACTCTTCCAGAACGAGTTGTGCATAATGGCGCCCCTGAAACCGTCATCTCGACCGGTACAGTTTTCACTGGTTCTACCAAATCATCTGGTATTGCCAAATAGTTTTCATGCTGTGAACTGGTACAATAAGATTTTGATATATTAGACAACGCATCTTCTGAATTCTGTATTTCATTATGTGCCTGTATGGTGGGATTGCACACATCAGATTCGCCCATAGAACGACGGTCATTCAACGCATCTGTTAATTCAGTGATACTGTCGATCCAGATAAACTGGGGAATGCAACGATCCAACGTAACAAAAGCCTCAATGCCATTTATCTCTATGATGACATTCTTGTCAGTCATCCTCTTGATCTTGTATGGTACTTTATAAAATGGTGTCAGGCAGTTCTTCCTATTTTCATTAGTTATATACACATGCGAAGCCGATTTTAGATCAGAGGACACATAGCATTTGGTTTTTGCTTTTCTAGTCTTGGTCGGAGCTAAACAACACATCTTATCTCTAAGTGCTCCTACGAACCAATCTACATAACTAGAAGCCCAATCAAGACTACTTGGAGTTTCTATTAGAAGATCTCCAGGCAACCTTAATGGTTCTCCATAAACCAGTTCTGCTATGGAAGTACCTAATTGTGCCCTATATCTGTTGCGCATGGCGAGTAGTACTATAGGAAGATCGGGTATCCAGCTTGTTCCACTAGTACACCTTAATGCAGCTTTCAGTTCACGATGCAGCCTTTCTACCATCCCATTCGCTCGTGGGTTATACTCGCAAGTATGTAATACAGTGGTTCCCATGATGTTGAGGGATCTTACGAAAAGCTCGGACATAAATTGACTACCGCGATCACTAGTGACATTTTCCGGAACACCATAACGCGATATCCAATTATGTAGAAACGCGAACAAGACTTCTTGCGCTGTCATGTCTTTCAAAATCGCCACTCTCAAATTGACGACTAAATCTATCTACCATAGTCAGCAAGTATTTGTTTCCATTTACTTCAGGCATCTCGACAATGTCTATGTGTACGTGTCTGAACCGTCCAATTGGTATCCCAATATTCTTTATCTCGGTTCTGGTATGTCTCCACACCTTACACGTTTGACACTTGGCACAGGCTGTTACCCATACCCGTATGTCTTTAGACATGTGCGGCTATACGAATCTGTCGTTGCTCAGTCGAATGGTGACTTTAATGGATGGATGACCCATGTCATGTAACACTTGGATTATCTTGGCCCGTAACTCCAACGGCACATATGGTCGTGGTTGACTGCTAGAAGTTTCGCATAACAACCACTTGCCACTGATGAGCTTACGAACATATCCTGGCCTTTTGGACAATACTAATGTAAAGGGATCCGATCCTTGCGCTTCCTCGATTTCACTAACAAAATCATACATTGAATCATCTAAACCTTTCAAAGGAACTTGAAATATTAGCTCGAAATCAGCTTCATTCTGTCGGCTATGTGCTAACAAATTAGTTCAGTTGTGACCAGAAGGATAAACCAAAGGCAGCATGAACGGAAAGTATAATCTCATGCGCATTCGTTTCGTGCTTACTGGCGACTCATCAGTAGGAGCCGGTATTACGCCCTTTAACCACTATATATTCGGTAGAAGAATGCGGAATAATAGGACGGTACAATCTCCTAGACGAATGTGTAAACCTGTAATAGTGAAGCTAACATAATCTGAAGTCAAAGACAATACGACTTCAATGCTAACTCACACTATATAATATATATACCGAGTCTGTAAGGATACTAACACTATGGCCATTGTGTTAGTAACTGATACCTTTTTTGAAATCGATGAGTACCGGATACTAACACTATGGTTTCCGAGTCGGTACATGATACCAACCTGATGGATATAAATTTATGCTAGAGTTCACCCAAATTGAGAATTACAACAATTTCCGAACACCTGTTACTCCAGTTGAACCATACAATCTGGCCTTCATCGATATCAGTTATCACATTTCGCGGTAAGCATGACATCATTCAATTCAATATATTACAGTTAAATACTGTTTGTTGCGAAGAGCTAATATATATATACAAGTATGTATTAGGTTTTG